>NDGN011414347.1:0-16684 GCA_002564285.1 Tympanoctomys barrerae
GCTGAGACAGGAGGATCACTACAAGTCCAAGCTACATAGTGAGACCCTGTACCAAATACATAAATAGAAGAAGAGGAAGAGAAAGGGGAAGGGGAAGAAGAGGAAAAGGAAGAGGAAGCAGCAGCAGCCGCCGCTTGTTTTCAGTCCAAATAGCTGGGCCTGCACAAAATTGTTTGGTCATGTGCAGCTTTCACCTTTGAAGCCATGCACCTGCCTGTCCGTGTCAAACACGAAAAGGAGTTTGTGGACTCAAACAGAACATGGAAAAAGCAAGGTGCATTTCACTGGGAAGGTGACAGGAAGACAGAGCCCAGCCTGAGCAGAGCAGCTGAGATGCGCTTCAGCCCTTAGCGCAAGTGCAAACCTGGCCCAGAGGCCAGATTCCACAGCAAGGAGGAGCCGAGGGGGTGGGGAGCGGGGGTCACCAGGCTGTGGAATAAAGCAGAAAACATTGGTTCGTGCTTTCCGCCTCTTGTTACAATGCCCAAATAAATCTTCAGGCCATGTTCTCAAAACTCGAGGCTAGGGATTACAACTCAAATGCCTTCAAGTAAAGTAATTGAGTGAAGTGGGCAGGCATAATAAAATTACTTCTCTACAATACGAAAGACAACAATGCAAGCTCCATGATAAATGGCAGTGGACATAGAGGCCTTAGCATTAGGAGGCAACAGGGACTTCTGTGGACGGTGCTGAGCTCAAAATAAAAATTGCCTGCATCTTCTGTGGGCGCCGCTGAGCCCCGTGCCATGGGAGACAGGGCAAACTTGATGGATATTCATCACTTTCGAGAGAAGTCAGAAAACCAGATTTTATATGCATTTTGTGATTCTAAAATATTGATTCGATTTCATTTTCAGGACCAGGGATCAAAGCCAGTGAGCACTCTACCACTGAGCTACATCCCAGCCCATTTTTATTTTTTTTATTTTGAAACAGGCTCTTGTCTTACTAAGTTGCCAAGGCTGCCCTCAAACTTGGACTTCTTAGGCCTCTGCCTGCTAACCAGCTAGGATTACACGTATGCCCTACTGCATGCAGCTTCAGATTTTTCAAATAAATGTAGAAGTCAGATTAAATGACAGCTCTCTGCATGTGCTGTAGGCAAAGGAAGAGTCCACAAGAATTACAGTGACCAGAACACTGGCTCCCTGTGTAAAAAAGCTCAGGCAGATTCACATAGATATGATGGGCTTGGGTCTATGGGGCATATAGTTGTGTGTCTGAACGAGTTTTCAGCAAAAAGCCCTATAGGGTAAAGAGCAAGAAACTTGGTTGTGTTCCCTGGCGTAGTGGTTAGGCATAATAAAATTACTTCTCTATGATACAAAAACAACTGTGTACTCTTGAGAAAGATGTCAGTGTTGCTCTCGCAGCTGGAAGGCAGCTCTTGTGTCTAAGCAGGAAATAGCCAGGTGTTGAGAGCAGCTCTAAGAAGCCTCCTGCAATAGGCTTAAAGTTGTGCACCTTTCCACAAGAAATGTCTGCTGTTTCTCTGTAGTCTCACATGGGAAGTATTTTAGGTTGAATACCTTTACCCATCTTTTTTTTTTTTTCTTGTACTTGGAATTGAACTTAGGACCTTGGGCTTGCCAGGCAGCCACTGTGCCGCTGAGCTATATCCCCAGCCCCACCTTCATCCTTCTTAATAGATGAGATAGAGTAATCAAGGTTGGAACAGCAGCAATCAACTTCATTACCCAGCTTCCTTTGTTGTGTTATGTCAGGATGAGGAAGATGTGCAGTATTTGCTGGCCTTCTGACTCCCTTTCATTGCTGTTTTCTTGTGTAGTTTATTGCCTTAGCTGTGGTGTTCCAAAGTCCCTTGTTATAAGAGCAAGGAAAAGTCACCAGTGCCACTTCAGCAGTGACCAATCCAGAGCACTGTGTCCCTTTTCAATTTAGCAATGCAGTGCATGAAAGGTCTGGGCATTGGAGACACTGTTAATTCAGATTCTTCAGAGTCCCTTGTCCTTCTCCATGGCTCATCCTTCTTGACATCAGGATTCATCCCCATCGGGTGACATCATCTCTGCTGGAAACCAGCCCTCAGTCCTCTGCAGACCCAGCTGCCACCTGCATGCCGCTGCTGTACATCAGCAGAGATTGGGCAAGGGCGCAAGAAGGTCAGAAGCTTCAGGGTCCTTGTCCACCACAGATGGAGCTCTGACACAGTCTCCAGAAGGTGTGCAAAGAATATAACACAGCCATTTAAAAGGATGATGGAGCTGACCAGATAGCTCAGCAGATTAAAGTGCCTGCTTAGGAAGAGGCAGGGACTGGGGTTCAATCCAAGGCACACTGAGATGATGATTGAGACTGGGCATGGTGGCACACAGCTGTAATCCCAGCACTTGGGAGGCTGAAAACAGGAAGATGACTACAAGTCTGATCTGTGTAGTGAGACCCTATAGACCTTGTATTAAATACAAAAAATGAAATAAAATAAAAGGATGAGCACACAAAATGCAACAGGATGGTAAATGCTCATGACAGTGTAAAATTGTGTTTTAATCTACTTAAAAATAAATGATATATTCAATTCAAAATAGTAAAACTATCACACAATGAAAACCTTTCTTGCTACTCCTGCACAACCACCCATCTATGATGTAAAGATAGATAAAAAAAGAATACAAAATAACTTCACACACACACCCCTATTGCATGTATGTATATTGACATAAGTACAAACATACAACTTATCCATAGAAGAAAGACTTAAATTAATGAGTGAAAGTTTGCTATAATTATTATTTTTAATTTGGCACAGGGTCTTACTACGCAGCTCAGACTCATAGTGATCCTCCTGTCTCAGCCTCCCCAGTGCTGGGATTACAAGCTTGTGCTACCACGCCTGGTTTTGGTGCTGGCACAGCATGTGGTACCGGGGATTGAACTGAGGTTTTTGTCCTTGTGAGGCAGGCGCTTAGACCACTGAGCTATCTCTCTGGCCCCTGCCATAGTTATTTTGGGTTTTTTTATTTTTTAATTTTTGTTATTTATTGTGTGTGGCTAGCTCAGCCCACCTGGGGGCGGGGCTGGCTGGCATGTGGTGCTGGGGGATTGAACCGCGGTCCCTGTGCCTTTCCAAGCTTGTTCCAAGTAGGTGCTTTAGACCAGTGAGCCATCTCGCCAGCCCCTGCCATAGTTATTTTGAATAGAAAATTATGAGTAATCCTACCTATCTATATTTTCAGAAATATATATTTTATTATGTGTATTTATTATTATAAATATTTATATTATATATATGTATCACCATTATAAAGTCACTGAAACAAAGTTAGACATAGACAGTCACAAAAAAGTAAAGAGAAAGTAAAGTAACTCCTTTTTTTTCATCAGCCCAGATCTCACCACTGGCAGCACTTAACATTTTTGCCTGCTGCCTTCTTGGCCTTTTCCTAGTGTATTTCTACTAGTGTTGCATAACCTGCCTCTGAGTAGCAGAGCACTAATGATATCTTCCTAACAGACAGTTTGCTTTCAGAAGCAGAAGGCTGCTTCTGCACACACGCAAGCGCTGAAGGAGCTCCTCTCCCCGGGCAGGAGGCAGCTGCATTTGTCCATGGATAACCAGCAGCATGGAAGAGGGGACATCATTCTCGAAGGGTTTGCCTCGCAGCGTGGGCCTCTGAGTAGAAGGACCAAGCCAGTCCTTCAAGCTGACCCGCAGCTGTGCTTCTGTGTGGACACAGGGCCTGGCAGGTCGGGGAGCCTGCCCACAGCCCTTGGCATCCCAGGGACTTCAAATGCTGGGTGAGACAGTATAAAATCTCCCTACCTTATCCCTAGACACAAGGAGAGCTCCCAAAGGACTGTCACACTCTACAGTTTTAACTTTCAAGTCTACATAAGAGGACATATAAATGCCTTATTATAGAAACGATTTAAAATATAGAAATGTTTTATGTTTTTCTGCTATTAGAAAAAGTAATGTGGGAGATTCTCCCTAAATCTTCTTCTCCCAAGCCGCCTCCTCCATGGAGATAGAACCACTGTAGTAGTTTGGGACCTAGAAAAACTTCCCCAATACACTTGTGTCCTCACCCATAATCCTGTTCAGACACATAATGAATGCAACCTTTTTAAAACTTAAATGCTTACTTTCTTATCTCCTTGGCATTAAATCTCACTCATTGTAAACTCTTCTCCAAAGCAATATTTCCCATGGATGAGTCACCAGATGCTCAATGTGCTCTTCTCAGCAATGTGATTCATCTGAGAATAACTCAATCTGGGATGCTTCCTCATTGCTGGGACAGTGGACAATGCCAAGGCAATAGAGGGCCATTTCCAACCAGTCCATAGTAACCTAGTGTTATATAAATTTAGAACAGTGGGTCTCGGGCCCCTAAAGACCTTCTACTAGGCCCCACCCATTAAGGTTTACCACCTCCTGATAGCACCCCCTGGAGACCAAGCCTTCAACACAAGGATTACTGGGGGGCGCTCAACACCCAAACTGTCAAAGTAGGTGCCTGTCCAGCGCCCAGCTGCCGGAGTCCAGCCCTCGGCTGTGGCCGTCACGCTCCCTGCTGCTTTATGGATTCTCTTCTGCAAGCGAGCGCAATTCAGCGCTCCATCTTTTTTTTAAAAGGCTGTGATATTGTGACATTAAGGACACCAGGTCCAGTCTGCAGCTTCTGTGCTGCCCCTGCCCCAGAACCAGTGGTCTGATGCCCTTTGCTGGGGCCAACTCTAGTCATACACGTGTCCCTCTCAGGTGAATCACCTTCATGGGAGTTCACCCTCCTGCCATTGCTCCTGCTCCCAGAGCTGACTTGAACCATGTGCAGTGAAGTCCAGGCTTTGCTTCTGTGTTCCGAAAGGAAAATTTAAGCCTACGCCAAAATGCTTAGAAGAATGCTAGTAAGTGGCAAGCACTGGCAAATAGTGATTGAAGTGTTGTTATCATAGTTTCTAAGGTAAGGTTTTCCAGTGCACCAAAGGCAATGTAAGAGGGAGAACCGCTGAGGTTTCCTAACTGCCTCTCTGTGAGGGGCTTGGATTTGCTGCTGTGAATAGCCTGAGACTGATTATCAGGATTGGAAAATTAGGTTCCTGGGCTCTTTTTTTCTCTCTAATCCCTTCTCAGCCATCTTTTTCTACAAGCAAACTTAACCAGAAAAGCCAGGGGGCAACTAGAACATATAATTCTTATCCAGAATGCCTGGTCCCCAAGTTGTAACTGCAGTAAACAACTTTCAGGGAAGCAAAGCTGCGAGTCATGAGGGAGGAGCTCCCCTCAGTGGCCCTCTCCGAGCTCCTGAGCAGCAACAGTTGGAATGATATACTTGCTGGTCAGAAGCAAGGGAGTCCCGGCTCCAGGTGCCAATGGGTGGAGGGTTGCAGGTGAGGCATTCCACTCTGTGCCTCAGTTTCCACATTAGTAAGGGGGAGGAATTGATACTGTTCAACATGTGTCAGAGCACCTACACTACTCCAACCAAGCTGGGCTCGCTTGCTATCCCCACTTCAGTCCAAGAAGCGCCAGGGTAGTGCATGCACTCTCGGGGCTGTGTGCAAATGCCTGTGAAACAAAGAGATTCTGTATAAAAGCCGTTGAACCAGAGGCTGGATTTCGGGAAGCACTGTGATTCTCTGATAGTTGCAGAGAGTAGAGGGGAATTGATGGGAGAGTTTGGTGAGGAGCAGTGACCGAGGAAGACAGAAATATAGTGGGCGGAGGCACGGAGATGTGCGTGAAGGGCAGCATCCTCCAGCCAGCCACCCACGGCAGAGGATGCTGTCCATATACCTGCTATCCCCGAGTCCCTCACACCCTGCCCCTGTTATACCCTCTTTTTGCCTGGGCAAAAGAGCAAGCGTTATGCATATCTTTCGCAGGTTTTCTGGGATCTTGGGTTTATGGGATAAAGCCTTGGGTTCTGATCCAGGCCGGGACTGAGCTCCCCCTCTCCTGAGGCACAGGTGCTAACAGGTTTATAACTCATCAGAAGATGTCAAAGTAAACCAAGCCTGAGAGGGAAAATGTGCAGAAGCAAGAATTTGGAGGCTTTCGGGGCACCCACTTGGCCCCCCAGGAAGCCTAGGTGCTTCTCAGAACATACTCTATTCTTTTCTGCTCTGTGTGTGTAGAGACTCCAGTTTATTCCTCACCGCAGAGGACCGTGTGAGGAGGCGGCATATGGTGACAGTGCCAGTCTGCTTCTTTTTAAATGAAAATTTATATGCAAATGTGTTTTAAAGTATCAGTTAATTTTTAATTGGCTTTCCAAATCAGCATGAAGAAGACCTGTGCCTGTTGGTCTGCTGGTTTGGTTGTGAGATCCTCATTAGCATGCCATGATGAACTACGCTCTTCCCTGCTCACAAGCCCTCCGCAGCTCCTCCTCGCCCTCAGATCGTGTCCAACCCTGACCCCGGTGACAGTCACCCGTGACCTCCTGTCTTCCCAGCCAGCTCCACCTCAACTGCTCTGCCCTATTTGCTCCACCCCTTCCTAAGTACAGTCACCTTCACCAGCTTCTCCAACGCCTGCCTGCACGCCACGTGCTCAGCGCCCTGCGTGCTCCCCACCCACACGGCGCCCTCTGCCCCACGTGCTTTATGACAGGGCTCGCAAACTTGAGTGTGCAAAAGCCTCGTTAGGAGGCTTATTTACAACACAGGAGACTATGCCCCCCTGCCGCATCTCCATCCCTGGAGCTTCTCATTTAGAATGCCTGGGATTAGGTCCAAGCAATTCCACTTCTTACTAATTCCCATGTGACACTCTGCCCCTGACTCAGGGACCGCACTTAGGGAACCACTGAGGCACGCACACTCTTCTCTCGCGTGAGCCGCTGCTCTACCTCCTTCATGACTCTGTTGGAGCTTTGCTTCTTCTGGCTATCTGGGTTGAACTTTTCCATCATGCATGCACGCCACATCGTTCAGTATCTTCTGCTGTTTTAGAGCTCCTAACGAAATCGTAACCCATCACTTTGCAAGGTCTTCTCTACAATTCCGTGAACTCCGTGAATGAAGACTTGCAGCGTTGGCCTCCTGCCCCTCAAGCCTAGCACCATGGCCTGGCATGGAGTAGGTGCTCAGTACATTTTTGTAGACTGGATGAATGAAAGGATAAATCACCTCCTTCCATTTATCTACCCTGCAAATTTTTAGGGTGAGCCTGCTGTCAGTAATTTACTGTATCTCTGAAAGTATCGAGAGAAAAGAATTTCAAATGTTCCCAGCACAAAGAAACAGTAAATGTTTTGGTTGAGGGATATTCCAGTCTCTCTCACTTGATCATTTCATGTTGTATATGTGTATTAAAATACCACATTGTACTCTACAAATGACTATAATGAGGTGTCAGTGAAAAAAATTAATAGAGGAAAGGACAGTGTACTTTAAAGGTGGGCAGAACATTAGAAAGACTGGTCATTCACACGGTACAGAGCACGTGTGAGGCAGCCAGGGAGGGAGAGCCCACATCCCATTAGCCAGATCACCCCGTTGCACTTGGACAGCCAGAGAAATGGCAGCCGCTGTGCCCAGGCCTCTTTGCCAGGACAGAGGCAGGTGAGGCAGGCCCCTGGGCTCTTGCTCTAGCCTCTGGAGCTGCAGGGGAGTCCTTTTGTAGCCTTAGTTTTTCTATCTGTAAACCAAGAAGGTTAGATCTTTTAACTTTAAAGTTTATTGAGGATCACTTGCTCTAGCCTCTGGAGCTGCAGGGGAGTCCTTTTGTGGCCTTAGTTTTTCTACCTGTAAACCAAGAAGGTTGGATCTTTTAACTTTAAAGTTTATTGAGGATCGTGAATTCTAAATGAAGATGCTGCATTTTCAACAAGAGCCAAAAACATCAGGGTGTCTAGTCCTTTCTCCTAATCTTAGCCTGACCGCGTCAGCAAGGGAGTCAAAGGAAGAGAAGCAACTGTGTTCAGGCATAGGGGATGGAGAGCCTGGTGCCCTGCGGGCTACTCTAGCTTGAGCCACCCTTCTGGAGGGACTGGGAGAGTGCCGGCTGTGTAAAGGAGAGAGGCCATGAACACAGCCAGGTTCAGATCCTGCAAGACAAGGCCTGGAACACGAGAGTGCTCCCTCTGCTCCTTGTGTCTCCCTAGTTTAGAGAAACAGTGACCTGGCTGAGGTGATGGACCTGGAATAGTCAGGACCTTGAGATAGACTTGTGTATTTTTTGCATGAGAAGCCTAAAGAATGGACGCTCTTTCTCTGTCATTTTCTCCTGTGTGTGCATCCAGTTAGATGATGGCTCAATGGACACGGTAGCGCTCACAGCCTTGCCTGTCTGACTTATCGGGAAGGGTCCACAGCAGCCGAAAACACGCCAGTGTCACTTCACAGCCGCATCTCTGCCTCTTTGTATTTCCAAGTTTGTACCAATCTAGAGATTCTTCTGTGTGTCCTTTGTTCCTAGAGCAATCGTCTATGGTTAAATACAGAAACAGTGATGAGGAAATGATTAGAAAAGTTCACAAAGAAAGAGTAGAAAAAGAAAAAGCAAGAATCTTTATTTTCTTGGCATCATCTCTTAAAGGAATGTGCGTTTAACCAGACTTTTACATAAGAGTTTGTGAATGCCTTTAACCTAGAATTTTCTAAGTACTCAGGAGCAAGCACTCCACCAGCACCTCCAGCACCGCACGCCCCTAATTCTACCCCAGGATTTGGAA
This sequence comes from Tympanoctomys barrerae, assembly GCA_002564285.1. Lineage (NCBI taxonomy): Eukaryota > Metazoa > Chordata > Mammalia > Rodentia > Octodontidae > Tympanoctomys > Tympanoctomys barrerae. The sequence goes on from NDGN011414347.1 coordinate 8,649, forward strand.
ACCATGCTAACAGCCTTCTCTCTGATGCCTGGTAATCTCCCACACTCTTTGGTCTGGGGTGTGGCAGCCAGGGCAGAAGGTGTTCTTCCCCTTTATTTGGTGCACCCGGGAGCTCGGATTACAGATTATTAAAGAATAAGCTTCAAGAACCAGAAGTAGGGGCATTTGCAGGTTCAATGGTGTGAGTCTTAGAAAAGTTGATAAGAAGGATTAGAATTGAAGGATTAAAAGACTCTTTAAAAAAAAAACCAAGCCATTACAGGGCTCATTACTTTATATACATTCTCCAAAATCACATGAATGCGGGGAAAGAAAGGAGAGGGGGCGGTTAGAAAACTGGCTTCAATTCAGACCGTCAATTAGGTCCTTTTTAAATTCCCTTTTCACAATTTATTTGACATTTTGAACAGTGGCCAAAAAAGCTATTATAACTATAAAACATATTCATTGGGATAAATCTCATTAGTTAAGCGATTTAATTAAAGTATTGACATGCCTAATTGATACGTGAAAGCCAAGACCACTTTCATGTCTCATTTCCATATGCTTTTTCGCTTTAAGAGATACAAGGAACTGGATCTTTAAAAAAAAAAAAAAAAAACTCTATAAAAATGCTGTAGAGTCATCTGGGCCTGCCGTCCCAGGGGACCACTTCCTGCCACTCTCCTTGATTCCCCGCCTGCTGCTCCCCTAAGTGGCGCTGCTCAGAGGAAAGGTGATGTATGCCCAGCTTGAGTGCCTGTCAGGTCCTCTTATGATCAATAGGAGAATATTTATATTAATAAAGCACTGAGTTAATTAAATAAAATGGTCCTCTGGGTAGACTTAAGATACTAGAGGATGGGCAGGAATCGATAGATTCAACCATTTGGACATTAAGTATGTGCCTTGAAATTTTATGGAGCTTTTAAAAACTCACTTTGTAATGTAAAAAGTTTGAAGCCAGCACAAGTTCCCTCAGCCACAACCATGCGTCTTGCTAGAGATTGGAGCTTGTGCGGTGGCTTGGCAGCCCTCCTGTGTTCTGGGGTGCTCCTGCCCTGGTGGGGGTCACCTTGAGAACAGGGCTGGGCTGTGGGTCAGAGGCTTGAGCTTGGTGCAGATGAAAAATGGCCCTGCCTTGCCCCCAAAGCAGACCCCAGTGGAGATCCATGGACTTCCTACCTGTCCTGAATCCCCTCATCCTGGAGGACCCCAGATGCTAGGCTTTTGGGGTACAACTTCTGTCCACCAGCCTCCCAAATCCAGCTCAGCTTCAGCCTCCTCCTCTTGCTTCTGTGCACTTGTTCTGGCTGCCCTGTCCTTCTTTGTACGTCTTCTGTGTGTAGGCACTGGCCCCGTGCTCTTTCTCTGTCCATGGCTGCCTTTGGGGGACTGTTCTGGGAAATGACTTTCTCTGCATCTCTGTTTCCTTTCCTGAATTTTTGCCTTGGTTACTCTCTCTGTTTCACTGCATACCTCCTTATCTGTCTTTGTTTCCTTGCCTGACTCCATGTCCCTTCCTATTTATCCCTTTGTGTCTACATCTCACCTTATTTATGTCTCTCCACATCCTCTTTCTCTCTCATCTTTATCTATTTGTCTTTAAAAGGAATCAATTGCACCCAGATGCAAAACTGCACCCCAGCACTGAGGAACTGACTGGATCAGCCTTTCCCCTGGCTCTGGAGAGGGGATGAAAGGGAGCAGACACAGCTGTGTCCTGCCACAAGCACAAGTGATGTGCAACAGGACCTGCTGTCCTATTCGTCCTCACTGTGGACTCTGTCTTCTCCTTTCCTTAGCTTTCCCCCATAAAGCCTGATCTGGTCAGCTGTAGTCATCCTTGTAACGATGACCTTTCGCTGAGTGTGAGTCCCAAGATGGTTCTCTGCCCCTTTCCAGACAAAGGAACAGCAGCTAGGGAATTTGTATTAGTAGCAACAAATTCAGTTGGCCTTCTTGCCTTGACAGATCTCAGCCTGGCCTCTCGCAGCCCCTTCCCATGGGGCTCTGGACCCAGCGAGGCCCCCCCAAGTGCCCAGAGGGACACTTGGCATTGCCCTGAGTCATGCACAGGTGGTTGGGCCAATGTTCTTCTCACAGCCCGGGTCACACCACACGTTTGCAGGAAGGCCACTTGCTGATCTTTCCTGCCCAGGCTGTGATCCTGGAGCAGCCCTTCCTGCTGCCCCGCTCACCACCTTCAGCTCCTCCCCCGCCACACCCAGCTCTCCCCTTTCTGTAGAATCTCTTGTAGTTTTCTCATTTGTATAACGTTTGCTGTGTAGTCCATAGTTTACAAGCCAGCATGGGGGGAGGAGGTCTCCCAGGGAGCTGGGTGGCTTCAACTCATGTCCCAATCTTGGCCATCTATTCTCTTCACTCTAGAAGTTTGGTCAGTTCCATTAAGAACAGTCTCCTTGCAGCACCCTCGAAAGCCCTGGGGTACAGCAGACTGAACAGAACCCAATTACTGCTTTTTTTTTTTTTCCTATGGAACTTGCTCTGGAGTTGCTCTTTCTAGTTTTAGACTTCCTGTGTGTCAGCTTTCACTTACTATAACAAAATAACTGATATGATCAGATTATAAAGACAAAGGGTTATTCTGTTCACAATTTTGGAAGTTCAAACCCATGGCCTGTTGGCTCTGTTACGCTGGAGCCTGTGGCAAGGCAGCACATCACGGCAGGGTGACGTGGTACAGAAAAATTACTCTCTTCAAGGCTGGGAGGTAAAAGAGAGGAAGAGGCAGGGATCTAGGTCCCATGGTCCTCTTCAAGGTCTCACCTCCCAATGACCTAAGGACATTGATATCCCACATTTCTACATAGTGCCACCCTGGCAGCCAAGCCATTGGCATATGGCCTCTGGGGAGCATTTACAATCCAAACCACAACACTGCAGTATCCTCTGGTGAAGGAGACAGGAAGTATCTTCTCTGCTACTTAGAGTACTTGAACATTCACTTGTACAGGTGCAAGTACTGCTGAGCAGTGCTTGCTAACTTCATGAGCCCCTAAACATACAGTGAGCTCTCAATTCACTAGCCCCATTGTAAGAATTCCCCAACATAACTAATTTCATGGTCCCCATTCTACAGATGAAGAAACTGAGGTACAGAAGGGGTAATCCAAACAAAGTCCCATAGCTGACAAATGGCAAAGCAAGGTTTACCTTGGTGTCTCTGGGCTACTGAGGCAGGCTTTCACCCCTGGGCCTCATTATCTGCTGAGGGTTTGGCCAAAGCAGAACTTTTGGGGTCCAGCATGAAGTTAGCAGGTAAAGTATGGCTTAGGTTTAGTCGGTGAACCATCTCAGGGAGATGAGGAAGGCGTTTCCATTCAAGTCCTCTCTGTCCTTTGCTTCTGCCCCTCACCTGCCATCACAGAGGTCCTTTCTCTGTGCCAGGGACAGGAGAGTTTATTACATTTGTCAGGGGACTAGTGGCAGCCGTCTCTATGCATCACTAATTAACTGCATCTTTGTGACTCGCTGGGTTCTCCAAGCTCTCCTGTCCGTACCCTAACGCCTTTCAAGCTAAATGGCCAGAAGCAGGGCTAGAATTAAATATTAGCAGTAACTTCAAAGTTGATGTAAATCTATTGAACTGCATCCCCTTTTACATAAATAAGCAAGAGAACGGCATCTATTCTCTTTGAGTCGATACAGGACATTCACAGGTGTGAGTTATTAGCAATAACTGTAATTGCTTTGAATGGAACAATAAATAGTACAAGGGGTCATGATGAGAAATGCCATTCTATAGTATTAGCATAGCTTAACGGCTTAAGCTGCGATATACTTCATCTGGTGCTGGGCTTGGAGAAACTGGCCTTGTACGCAGGGAGCTGAGCTCCTGCTGAATTGCTTTACTGCCTCAGTAGAAGATAATTTTGAGCTTTTCTGAAGCCACATTGATTTTATCGGCAGATGGCCCCAGGATAGCAGCTCACCTTCACCATGGAGGTTTCACTTATTTAATGGGGTTCTGAAAAGTTACAAGAAAGAACAGGCCTATACAAGCCAGATTTCCTTTAGGGACAGCTGCAAATTCCAAATTCCAATCCTTGGGCATCGGCAGCCTGAAGGACAGTGGCTTCACAGGGTCACACTTCTTCAGGGAAACAGAGTAGGCCCAGAGGGATACCCCGGGGTGTCTCACTCTGGGAAGGGCGGAGTTCTCCAGTCCAAGATACAAATAGTCTTAGGGTGAGAATACAGAGAACCCAGAGCAATATTCAAAGAAACTGTTCCACAGGATCAAGTGGAACACTTGAGTTGGCACTGGGGTAGAGATAAGATGCAGCTTCTCCTTTTCCCAAACTACTTACTGTCTGCTTCTCATTTTCTCCTCCATTCCCAGCCCATCTTCCTTCTGCTCATCCCCCAGGCTCCCAAAGAGCTCCCAGGGCTCTTGGACAACGTGGCAGGGAGAAGTCAGATCACAGTGTCCTTTATCACAGAGATAATCAGAACTTTCTCACTGCCTATCATCCCCTCCTCGTATTTCACTCCCTGCCTCCTTGGGGCTTTGTTATCTCTCTTTGCTTGGTTTTGACAACAGCCAGGATTCAAAACACAGGAGAAGACTTGTGCTTGGACATGAAACATGGTTAAGCATACAGGCCCTTGATAGACTGAGTTTATTTTTCAAAACCATCATCTCAGGCCAGGTTTCAGCTCTCATCAGAAAAGAAAAAACAAGTGATCCATTGACTTGGTCTGACTGCCCAGTGAGGCTGCTCATTCCCATTCTTAAATTTGACACAAGTCTCTCTTTGTTAACGCTTCACCCACGGCTCCTTAGACTGCAAGCCTCATGGTACTTCTCCAGCACAACACTTCATCGGTGAGGTGGAGACAGACGGCAATGGCTCCCTCTATTCCAAGGGAACAAACCCGACGTGGGGAGAAGTGTTCCCAGGGCTAGAAATTTATTTCCTATCACCCACGGACCAGAGAAGGGCATGGAATCATTTGCACTTACTTGCTTAGCCCATGCAACAAACACATTTTAAGTTATGCATCGTGCCTTAGATTCAGCAAAAGACCGCATGCACATGAAGTTACAAATTTAGTGAGGAAGCTAGCGATAAAGACCACAGAGCCTCCTGACAAGCACCTCCTCCTGTGAGGATGTAGATTACAGAACAGACAAGCTGTGTAGATGCAGACTCCCTTTGTCCCATGCCCAGGGGACTGATTTGCTTGCAGGTTTTTGGTAAAGTCAAATGTAACAGAGCCTTGTTACTGCTACCGAGCTAAAAGGACCATAGAGGTGAATCATCTGCTATTTTATTTAAGGTTTCTTTTCCAGGGAAAATGAAAGGACATGGACTGGGGGCTGAATGGTCTATATGTTCTCTCTTTCTCTTTCCTGACAGTGACAGAGCCCAAGCAACAACTAAAACTACACATTCAAGGCAAATATGTTAGAAGCGCAGTCCCTATCTTCTCAATTTTTGCTAATTATCGCCTAAGTAGATCTTCACCTCAGGGACATGCTGCCCCTGAGCCCAGGGTCCACAGATGGAAAGGCAAATGAGGAGGTCCAGGTCAGCAGTCAATCACGAAGCAGGCCAAATGCACATACTTCATCTCAGAACAATTCCGTAAAGGCTCCTCCACTCCGCCGTCTCCTCCTTGCTTATAAGGTTTCATCTCCTAATTGCAAAAGCTTTTGGCATGGGAATGTCTCTGTGATGAAGAGAGGGCTCAGTGTGGACCATCTCACCAAAGAAGAACATGGGAGCAAGGACACTTCTCCAATTAATCAGCAAATGCCTGGCTCCAGCTTTCGGGCCAAAGGATCGATTTACATAAAGCTACTTCTTGAGATGAATTTGCTGGGCCCTCGCCTCCCCCTGCCTTCCCCTTGTCCGGCCAGCATTAGCAATGCTGCTGGATTTCAGATTGACAGTGTCAGCTACAACAATCAAATTAGGGATGAAAGCCTTAGATAGTTGCCGAGGGAGAGGGACGGCGAGGCAGGAGGGGGTGGGGAACAGTGTATCACCCCTGGGAGGAGGGTGAATTGCACAGAAATGGGTTCCCACTAAAAAATGCCATTGGGCAGACACATGATTGCAAAGGAAAAACACAAAACCCAGCCTCCATTTTTTCGGAACCAGGTGAAACCCTAAATTAAACCAAAAGGTTCCATAGGACCTAAAAATTGACATGGCACCCTTTCAGGTAATAATCAGATCCTCACTATCAGATTCTCAGCATCGGATTTCTTCACACAATGTAAAGACACCAAAATCACAATCAGGCGCCTGATGGATATTATTTCACATGCCCGGCCTCTGGAGCAGATGCTGTGGCTAGAATCCTTGTGTTTTCTGAGCTGTGTAGTGACACAAGGAAGCACGGACCAGAACAGAAGGTATTGGCTGGGCTGCTAAGGAGAGCTCTGGGATCCCACCTAATGCAGCTACCTTGTCGCTAAATTGTGATAATCCTAGGGATTAGTGAGCTGTGGAGAGACAGCCTCCGCACTCTCTCCTGGAGATGATCAGTCAATTATAATGCTGTTTCATGAACACAAAGAGCATTAGTTGGAGTTGTGGAGGATAATTAAGAAAAGAAAGTTTCAGTTTGGACTAGTAGCATCCATTTAACTGTGCCAGCCCTGAAACAGTGGTTGGAAAGAGAGATTCCATCCTGTGGCTAGAAAGAGGTTTTCTTGGTAAAGAGGGAAGGATGGCTACACAACAGATGTTTCAGGCCTGGCTTGCTTCCCGGGACCCAGGGGTGTCAACCTTGCCTGGCTTTTGCCACATGTCCTCCCTCTCTGACCACCCCCCCCCGCCCCACTGTCCTACACTGGGCTCCTTCAGATCAGCTCCAGCATCTAAAGACTTCCCCTCTCTTGGCAGGGAGGGGCCAAGCGACTACTTCCAGCCCCAGCCCTGACTGTCCCACTGCAGTGTCTTTCCAGCAGGCTCTGCCATGTGTGGCTGCTGACCACTTGGAGTAGGCCCAGCTCATCTAAGATGCATGCAAAATGAACATCAGATTTCAAAAACTTGGCGTGACAAAGAGAATGTTAAACATATCAATAAATTTTTATATGAATTGCATGTCAAAATGGTAATATTTTGGATATATTGGTTTAAATTAAGTACTTTATAAAAATTAATTTCAACTGTTTCTTTTTACCATCTTTCTTGTGGCTAATGGAAAAGTTTAAATTGCATCTATGGCTCATGTTATATTTCTATCAGACTGTTATTCTAGAATTGGTGGAAGGATGACACCCTCTGTCCCTTCACTGGTCCCATTCTGAGTTTACAGGTCAAATGAACCCCAGAGCTAAAATGTCCAGTTCCCCAGATAAGGAGTTATTTGATCTTGACCCAGGGGAGAGGGTGGGAGGTGACTTGAGAGTGGCCTGTCTACTCCTCGCCCACCTCCTGACTGCTCCTGATTGTCATGCTCCGCCTGATCTACCACTTACTTTACCTGCATATCCCTGAAATATTTTCTTACATAATCTACCTGGCAAGAGACACAAAGAGTGCCCACATTGGCAAGTAATTGTTCAGTAAATAAACAACTCTATCTCCATGCACAGCCTTCCGAATCCACCTGCAGCCTAAGCAGCTCTTTGATTCTTCCCTTTGGTCACAAAGCTCTTGGGGAGCAAGCACCGTGGCTCTGCTGTGCTCGAGCCGCAGCCTTAGCCGCAGCCTTAGCCCCAGCGCCAGCTCCACAGCTGTATGCAGCCCGGCTGCTCATTTCCACTCATCTCCTGCTCTGCAGAGCTCTCTGCCCCCTGAACTGTGCCTTCCTAGAACACCGTAGGGGAGTGCTTGTCTGGAAGGGTCTCCCAGGAGCGTCCTAATCCCAGTAACCAGAATTTGGGCTTGAAAAGGTTCAGGTACAAAGGGCTTGCTTTTCTTGTGCCACATCTCTAACCCAGGGTGAAAGTAAACATTCCTAGCTGCCTACCCTTTTGGCCCAGCCTCTGCACTGCCCCTGATCCGAAGCACAGATTAGATGTCAGGCTGTGCTTCAGACTTCCCCTGTGACTCGACCAGTGCCATGGG
>NDGN011414376.1:0-18581 GCA_002564285.1 Tympanoctomys barrerae
TCTGCAATGACCTTTAAATAAGGGTTCATCTAATATATCTTTTATATAGTCCTACATAACTATTATATTGAGAACTCTTTATTGTTCATCCAGGAGCATACAGCAACTTCTCTTTCCTTTTGAATTATGCTCTTCGTTATTTCCTATATGCTACTTCTGGAGGTATTAAAATATTTCAAGATTGTAAAAAAAAGATTGTTCATTTTGAATAAAATTGATCCAAAGTAATAGTAAAAAATAAATAAATAATGAAACAAAAAAATTAGGAGCATTAATTACACTCAGTCTCTAAAAATTTTCATACACAATTTTTTAATCATATATAAAATTTGATGCCAAAGCAAGCACACATATCAGCATATCAATACAGAATAGGACCTTCCATTTATATTCTACATTTTTATTCTTTCATTACCCTTTGTTATCATCCTGTAACAGCATCTCTTAATTCCCAAGATGGACTCCTTCTCTACAGCTTTAACCTTTATTTTTTTGTTCAAGCTTCACCCATTCTTTCATTTTGAAATGATAGCTATTTTATAGCTTAAGGAGAAGATAGATATCAAAGCTACCATTCCTATCCTTCAGTTGTTTCTCACCTTTTGGGGAAGACAGCCCAGGTCAAATCCTGTTGAAAGGGAGTCAGAATGAGAAGACATAGGAAGTTCTGAAGATAGAGGAGACTTATCCAACAGCAAACATCTAGTCAGAAAAGGTAATGACTCATCCTTTAAAGGGAATTGGTATTTACATTATAAGGCATATATTTTTTATTACTATTCCCTGTGTGGAGGCCCTATGACTTGGTTTTGCTTTAACTGTTTCTCTTTATATGCTTATGAAAAATTGATTATAGTACTATCTAGATCTCTTTCTCTAAGATACAATTTTTCCCCTTTATTTTGTGGTCCAGTATGCAGGCTTTTTATCTCTTGTTACTCCTGTTTTCCCTCCCCTCTCCCTGACAGTCTGTCAGCTCTCTTATCCTTTCTCCTCTTTCTTCTCCTTCTCCTTCCACTCCCTCCCAACCCTCTCCTCTTCTTCTTCCTCCCGGGCTCCCATACATTTGGCAAGTGCTCTACCACTGTGCTGTATTTTCAGGCTGTTTAAACTATTGAAACAGGACCTCACTAAATGGCCCAGGCTGGCCTGGAACTGGCAGTCCTCCTGCTCTGACTCCTGACTTGCTGGGATTCCAGGTGTGCACACCACACTCACCCGCAGGCTTCTTCAATGCAATTTCCTTTCCTTGCATCCTATCTGAGTATTTTGTGCTTGTTAGCTTCTGCTTACCTACAGCTTCCTGGGGAAGGTCCACAACTGTTCTTTCCATCAGGTCCTCCATCTTGTTTGTTTGTTTGTTTTTGCGGTACCAGGGATCAAACTCAGGACCTTGTGCTTGCCAGGCATGCACTTATGCCACTGAGATATCTCCCTAGCCCTAGGTTTTCTATCTAATAAAGCTAAATATGTGCTATGTTATTTCCCTTTTGGCCTTTACTCACAAAAAATGTAGAAGATATTGTCTTTGAACATTTTACTATCAGCAGAAGGCTGTTTGGCAAATTGAACCAAGATCATGACAGTAATAATGATGACAATAACACAACAATTCATATTATTTGAGGGAGCTAAAACATACTTTGCAAGTTCTTAATTAATGTGCTGATCCATAATAAAAAAATATGCTTACCCTGGGCTGAGGGGGACAGCTCAGCAGTCTAAGCGCCTGCCTGGCTAGCGCAAGGACCCAGGTTCGATCCCTGCTACCACATGCTGTGCCAGCCACCAAAACCACGCATGGTGGCACACGCCTGTAATCGCAGCACTGGGAAGGTTGACAGGATGATCTCTCCAAGTCTGAACTGCATATCAAGACCCTGTGCAAAATAAATAACTAATAAAGAGATTTTTATGAATATATATACCCAAAATTCATTAAAAGTTCATTTTGTAATTGTAAATTTATTTTTAACCCAAACTATTTGAATTCTAATACACACATGTCAAGTACATATAGAACCTGAATACATTTATTTTGACATGTTCAAATTTTATGCTGGCTGTTAATAAAACACAGCTCATATTTGACAAAAAAATCTTCCCAAGCAGAAAAGACAATACAGAGGTAACCTTGAGGAAAAGGAAATGGAATCATGATATATTTTATCTAGTGAAATAAGAGCCTCTGACATAGTACTTGCGTCATCCTGTGTATTTTAGTAAGTCTTGCAGAGAACTTATTTTATTTTATTTTGTATAGTACCAGGCCAACAGGTCTCACTACACAGATCGGACTTGTAGTGATTCTCCTGTTTTCAGCCCCCCAAGCTCTGGGATTACAGCTGTGCATCACCATGCTGGGTCTCAATTGCCATCCCAGTGTGCCCTGGGGGTGGGGCCAGAATGGCACCCCTGGGATCAAACCCTGTCCCCTGTGTCTGCCTAAGTAGGTGCTTTAATCTGCTGAGCTATCTGGCCAGCCCGTCACAGAGAACTTTTTAAAGGCTGGTGTAGTCACCCTACGGCTGTCATCTACTTGCTTCCTGTCTGACTCCCCAGCTTTGCTTCTCATTGTTACCTATTTTGTGCACTGTTCTTTAGGGCATTGAGAGTGCTCAGTTGCCTCTTGCTCTTCCTAGCCACCATGCTTTTCTTTGCCTGGGACATATTGTTCTAATGCCTTTGTCTCAGTGTGACGATGGACAACTCTTCCTTAATTGATATTTTATCTCCACTAGGAATTTTCTGTGAGCACTAAACTTCCATTTTTATTTCCTTAAAGAATCTTATATCCCTCTTTTCCATTAGATATTTGACTTCTCATAACAGTGGTCAGCAAATAGAGTCCACAGCCAAATGTAGCCTGTTTTCTTGGTTTTACATGGCCAATAAGTAGAAATCATGTTTTCTATTTTAATAGCTGAAAAAAAAATGAGAAGACTATTTTGAGAGACATGAGGGTGATATAAAGTTTAATTTTGCATCTGTAAAGTGTTACTGGAATATAGTCATGCTCATTTTATTTGTACCCACTAATATAATGTAATGCTGCAATCATAGAGTTGAATAATATGGTCTACAAAACCTAAAATGTTTGTATCTGGCCCTTTAAAGATCACATCTCTTAACCAAGTCCTAAACAGCAGGAAAGGAGGTGATAAGCGTTCATTGTCCCAGAAGTTCTAGCACAGTGATTCCTAACGAAATAATTAAATAGTTGAGTAAACTATCTTTGGCTTAAATCAACCCATCTAACCAAGGGTTCTTGGCTGTGCTTGTTATTAGAGTTTAATAGATGAAATAATTACAAAGAACTTGGGTCCGGCATTTGCATTATCATAATCTGTATAGTTTTGAACCAGTGCTGCATTTAAAGAGTAAATAAGATACAAAAGATAGAATACATACTGTGAAAGGAAAAGAAACTGTTCAAAAAGGAAAGAATAACTGGGTTAGGGGAAAGAAGAAAAGAAAGAAGGCACCCAAAATACACACACACACACACAAAAATAGCTAAGAATATTGTACTACTAATTTCTATTAGTTCATTGAAAGGAGCAGTTAGTGCTTATATTCTTTGATCAATCTTACATCCCTATATCGGGTAATCTGAACAAGTACATTGAAGACAACAATATGCAGTATAATAACCATTGTTAATTTCCTATCATCTTGTTTTAAAATTCTGTATCTTTTACTGTTTTTTTTTTCTCTCCCTCTTTTTACTGAAGCTAGGCCTGGGGAGATAGCTCTGTGCTCTAAGCACCGGAAGCCAAGGACCTGGGTCTGATACATGATCCCTCATGCTGTACCAGTCACTGAAACCAGGCAGAATGGCACAGGCCTATAATCCCAGTGCTGGGGAAACTGAGACAGGAGGATGGCTATGAGTCTGAGCTGCATAGTGAAACCCTGTACCAAATACATGAATAAATAAATAATTATTAATTTTTAAAAAATTAAACTGGAACTATATTATTACATTTTAAAAACAAATCATTAAGTTATAGTTAACAGATTGTATAGTTCTTTCCATAAGTAAAATTCTACAAATGTTATATTGATCTTTTTATTCAGTCAATATGCAAAAATGTACAAAAAGTTTTTTAAAAGTTTATATTAAGAAATATAAATGAAAAAATGTGGTCAGGTGCAGGATACTGCGGTTTTATCCCCAGCTCTACCTACCTTACCAGATTTTATATATATATATATATATATATATATATATATATGAAAAATGAATAATAATCTCTTATGGTTCTATTACATACCATGTTTATTATTGGTTTTGACTGCATATTCTACAAGAAAATAAATTTTTGAAAAAGAGTGTTCTTTTGGACTGTAAATTTGTATACTAATGCATGGGGGTAGAACACAAGATCCTGTAACAGAAGATCATGGTCCATAATTTATCTGTATTGCACAAGATCCTGTATTGTAAGACTGTGTCCATGTTTTATCTACATTGGTGTAAGCAATAACTATGTCGGAATAATGAAAGACACTTTCATTTTTAGTTTTTGCTGGAATCCTGAATTAAGCAGTGTTTCTCTTTTTTGTTTGTCATTTAATTTTCTTTTTTTTCCTGCATTTTTAGGGAAGGGTCTATAGAGTATTCACGGTCTCACTGCTAGATCAGACTCCTAGTGATTCTTCTGTTTACAGCCTCCCAAGAGCTGGGATTATAGGCATTTGCCGCCACACCCAGTCTCAATCCCCGCCTTAGCGTACCTGCTGAGCTATCTGGCCGGCCCTGTCATTTAATTTTCTTACATGGCTATCATCGCCTGAAGTAGTCCAAGGCAGAAGGAAATCAATGTTTGTAACTGTTCTGTGTTCTTTATCATATAGACTGTGAGAACTACACTGTCCTTACAACTCTGATGCTACATGATTCTTATATCGGTTCTTACTGGAATATTGAATCCCATAGAAGTTGAAGAAAGTAGCACAGTGTTAATGTAAAGACACTTTGGAGTGGCAACTACTTTTTTTGTGTGTGGTACCATAGATTGAGACAACTATGTAATTGATAGTTATTTCTAGACTATATAAAAGATTATCACACATTTGCATATATTAGACTTTTGATTTAAAGTGCATTTTTGCTGCCATGAAACTTTTCTTAAATGCAGCGACCATCACACAAACTTGTAAATGTAGACTAGGGGATAAAGCTCATGTGTAAACATAAATTTTAAATATTTTTTTAAAAATATAATTGTGACTTTTTTAACCTTTTATTATATAGCACTTTTAAATCCAGTATTACGTTTAGAACTTTATGTTCTGCAATGTTTGCTAAAGTCCCAAAAAGACTTTGTGGAATGCTTGCTTAATTAGTTTGACCCCCGCACACATAAAAAAGATAATATGTTTTCCAAATGTAGACTTAGCTCTTAAAAGAAGCCAATTAGTCGTGAGTGAAATATTTCACAAAAAATTAGGAACTACTAAACAAATAATCTTTTTCTTTTTTCTGTTCCTACTAAGTGAATAAAACTTCAGGTCCTTCTGAGCTTGTCTATACTCTTTTTTCATTGCTTTGCAGCACTTTTTCTCATATTGAAGAACAAGAACCCTTAAGTACTAGGATTGTCCTGACATTATTGAAGGGGAGAAATTTGTTTGGCATAGATCCACCGCTTCATAGTGTGTTATGTGGTCTATTGTGCGTTTTGTGGCCTATTGTGTGTTGTGTGGACTGTTGTGTCCTATGTGTTCTGTCCTTGAATGAGCAAGTGTGTGAAGGGCACTGCTAGAGAAACACTTCCAGTGACAATATGCTATATATTATACCTGTTTAATTCCAGAGGAGGTGTATATTAGGGAAAATAAGTGTTACTGTTACTACTACTAGTTTTGTTGTTCTTTTTTACCACACACAAAAAAAAATTACCAAGTATCTATACCCCTTTTCAGAATTTTGAAGGCAAAGTGTCTATGAATGAATGGTTTCATTTTATTTATTTATTTATTTATTTCATACTCAGGACCCTGCACTTGGCAGGCAGGCCATTATGCTGCTGAGCTATCTCCCTGGCTGTATTGTTTTAATTTATAAAAATAAATAGACTTGGCTACTCTTATATTCCCATTTAGATCATTTTTAGATGAAAATCCATTATTGCTTAAATGGCAATATTCACCTTGCGAGTTGAAAGAAAACTATTGTCTTTATTATTTATGATATAACTGCAGCCTTATTAATGCTATACTATGGATAGAATTATTTGTTTAATTTTATTCTGTCCTTTCAGTAGTAATTCAGAAAGTCTCTCTCAGATTACATTCATATTAGGCAGGGAGATTTTTTAATTAATTGTTTTAAAATGTAGTCAGACATGCACCTCTCAGACATCAGAAATGACTAATTTCCTCAGTAGACTCAAGGATGCTTTCTTATGTTGCAAAATGATACATGAAGAATGATAATTGAAAACGATGTACTTTGTTCTAAAACAAAATACATAGCAGTTACTTACTGAAGATCATTTTCTACCTGCAGTATTGGTTGTAGAAATCCTATGCTTTTATTTAAACCCCCTTTGTTTACGTTATCTGTGTTGTTCTCCTGAAAACATTTAGCATTTAGAAATGTGTTTATCAGGTCTGATCAACTGTGTGGAGGTGAATAAGCCGAAGCATCTGCCCCTTCCCTTTCCTTGTCTTCTGGTGTCCCTGAGTTCTGCCCAAGCTGAGACAGATGGCGGCTGGTTTAGTTGTGTGCGTGGGAGAGAGGGACTTCCACATGTGATTCTTAGCATTTGGTAGTAATTAGTTTGTTGTATAAATTAACATTAACTGAACCATTCTTCAGGCATTGTTTGTAATTATCTTCTTTGAGTCTCTGAGTAGTGCAAAGAAAGAAAACGCAGGGAAGAAACTGTTTCCTATTTCATAAAAGTTGAAGAATCTATCATTAGGCAAAATAGAATAACAATTATTGTTGTATACCCAGTAGAGTAAAAACTTGAAAATAACTATAAAACAGAAATGCCAAAAGACTTTTCTGGAACCAAATGTTTTAGAGATACAATTAGGTTTTTTTTTTTTTTTCTGAAGATATGTGATTCTCTGTGATTCTTAAGATAAAACTGAATACAAGAGAAATGAAATACAGTCTGAAGAAATTTCTGCCTGTCAGTTTGCAATAATTTCTTTTAGTTATCACAATAACTACTACTTGAAGTCACTTTGTCTTTATCATATACATGCACATACTTTATTTAGATGCTTTCAAACTGAAGTATGATGGAATAAATTCAACGACAATCCACATTTTTCTAAGGTATCGTACATAAGTATTCATCTTTTTGGGCAAAGCTGTCCATCATTATGTGGGATTTTGATAATTCAAGTTTAAACTCCCAATGCTATCTAAATTATTATTCTCCTATGAATGAGGCTATTGGTTAGCAAAGTAAAGAAATAAATATCTTACTTCTGAAAGTTTTTATTTGCTTTAGCCTGGCTCATTACTGGGTTCAACATTTTCTTCTTGAGTTTTTTTCTCTAAAGAGGTCGAATAGCTAATACTATATAGCAGATTGTTCTTAAAGAATGAATGTTTCTTTCTGAAACTAATCCCTATCTGTATGAAGTCTTATGAAGAACAAATTTTTGCTAGACATCTTAACCCAGAGTATTAAAAATCTGCCATGGCACTTTTATTGTGCACAATACAATCAAAACTTTCATGTTTGAAGGAAAAGCTGAGAGTTGTTATCGTACCAAGAATATTTTTGTTTGGCAGTTTGTTGTGTTATAAAACTGCAGTTACCAATGTTAATATTTGGACTTGTTATTGGATGATTAATAAAAATTAGAAATATATGCCATTAGTAGCTGTTTTCTATTACACAGCTTCAGAAACAGGTCACACTTTAGTTGCAGAAACTATTGGCAGCTGAGGTAATTTATTTCTTGAACTCTGTATTTTTTTTGCTCTTGCTGCTATTCACTTCATGGACTTCAATGATCTCCAAATTGTAAAAATATCTACATTTTGTTGCAAATTTCTTGCATGTATAAAATATTATTTTCCTTATTTAGAATGACTAAACTGCCACCACTTCTTTTGTTGGTCAATGATCTCAATTAAGGCACTTCAAAACTTTTTTTTGTTTCTAGGGGTCAGATATCCTATTCATATAGTTTGATTCTGATGTAAAAAAATAGATTGGCATTTTAATTTATTTAAGTAAGAGTTTTTCAAGAATAATTTGTGGTTTATTTATAAATGTCATATTTAAAGTACTTCTAAAGCAAAACTTATTTTTTCTGATATGGGAAAGATGGATGTATGATAGTCCTTGAAGTTGGGCTTTCCACACAATTATCATTCCTATGGATCCTATAAATAAATTTCAAAATCATATTTATATTTTAAATGTGCATCTTTTTTCCCATTTCATAACCTCCAAATTCAAAGGTTAGGCTTATAAAACAGCTTATACTCAATATATTTCCCCTTATGTTGGAAAAATGAAAACATTTTATAGTTTTATACCTTTATTTGGCTACATTAAAATACATGAAAACATTCTGTGTGTTTTTTCAACATCTAGAGCTAGCTATAAAGGGAGAAGCCTTATAACTGAAGACCTTTTCCTTACCTCCTTCACAAAATAGTCTACTTCCTTTCAGTTGGGAAAAAATATAGAATGTGGTGAAATTTTTAAGGTCAAATTCTATCTACTGGAAACAGTTCCTCCTATTACTGTGCATTGCCTGCAAACAATAGGCCTACAATTTTGTGATCATCTCTTCATGGAATGGCTTTTGAATGATAGATATTAGGGTGCTCAATATTAGGCAAAAATATTATGCTGTGTAGCAAAAATAAGCAGTATGTTCCTCAAATTAATTTTTACTGCCTACTTTTTTGAAGCACAGAAAAACAAATACTTCTGCTTCCAGAATGTTTGAATTCATTTCATTCATGTTTTTGTGTCTGTACAAATATATGAGTCTAGTCTTAACGCACACTTTTTAAAGAAATCAAAGTAGTCTAATGCACATGCACCCACATAGACCTAAACTACATTTCTATATTTGTACATTAAAAAAATCATTTTAACTTTTTTCATCTAGAGATATACTTTCAGATTAACATAATCAAATACTGACAAATATTCTACACAAAAAACAACTCAGTAATTTTTGGCAACCATTTGAAATGCAAACTGTGCTATGACATGATATATTTTGAAACCAAAGATACAAAGAGAGAGAAAGCAGTCAGCTCTTCTGTGGATGTGAAGCTCAAAGAGAATACATTAATTAACCCAAGAGAATTTCTAGGAAGCTGTAGTGAGAAACCATAGCTTTGAAATCTAGTGATCTTTATCCACAGTAGGGTTTGGGTCAGAGACCTTGGACGGGAAGGAAAAAAGGAAAGGAGGGACATTATAGGAACCAGATGTTAAAAACTGATAAAGGCTGACCAGCTCCCTGCTGCTAAAATCTAACCCCACCTCCATCAAAAAGGTGACACTCTCCTCTAGAGCCCTTCTGTCCTTCTAGGAGAGAAAGAGACGCAATTCTGGCTCTGCATTTTTCCTTTGGCCTACCTTGTCGAATGGCCCTAGAAGACTAAACAGGTGTTACTACTTTTGATTTCAGTGCATTTAAATTAATCCTGTCAGCTCAGCTGTTAAAACAACTGTCATCTCCAGCTGTTAGTAATTTTCAACTGGGCACTTTCACAGGTTGCCAAGATCTGAGGCTGCATTGCGTGGCTTTCTGGATGCGCCAGAGTAGCAATTGCTGGGTTTTTTAAGAGGGCTATCATTGCAATGTTGCATACATAATAATAATTTCAAAATATGGTCTGTGGCCACATTTCATGATATATAAATAAACCATATGTTGAATACCACTCCTGTCTGTATTTGGTGGCATGTTATATAAGTTTTTGGAGCATTTATTAAATGAATATCAAGTTGTCTTAGAAAATAAAGAAGTATAATAAAATAAGGTAGGCGATAGTATTGTATGTGCTTGTGATAGTTTCTGTATTTCCAGAAATAATCATTGCTCCCAGTACATTTACGTTTTTCTCTTTTTACTGAAGTAGTTCTATATTTTGTTGCATGATAACATTTTGCATGGCTCTACTTATAAACCAAACGTTTGCTTTGAAATATTTGGTTTTCAGCTTGATCCCCTTCCACCTGAAAATTTAATTTAAGTGAGGAACTCTTGTATAATTTTAATTTTAGGAACTATTTCATAGTAGCATTTTGAGCTACTGTTGTAGAAGAGATGAAAAGCTATTTATTAGGAAGTTCAATCTGCTATCAAGAATTGAAGCTGAGTAAAAATGTGCAATAACTCAACTGCCTACAATACAAAGCGTTTTACATTTGCTACTATGTAACCATTTAGAAAGATTGAGTTTCTTTATGTCAACTTCATATAATCTAAGATGGAAATATTGTAGGATTTCTGTTTGTATTTTCAATTCTGAATTTGGGTGTTTTTTATTTGCTATTAAATGTATATTTCAAAAGACAAATAAATTTAAAGATGACAGATTGATTTCAAATTTTATATTTAACTATAATACAGCCAGATCATTAATGAAGATCATTTCAATAAAGTGCAGCAGTCTTAAAATTGCAGACTAATTTATAATTTTTAAAAGTTTATATTATACTTACATTTTAAAAAAAGTTACACTGATTTAGTTGAACTGTCCTCTACATTGATTTACCTCTAAGATAATTCTGGTTCCTTCATTGTATCTATGAAAATGGACCTCATACTGTATTTGGAGAGGACACTACATGTATAAGCTGCAATAAAATATGTGTGTCTCAGTTACTCTTCTCTCTTCGCAGGGACAAATACCTGACACCCAAAATAAAGGAAGGAAAGGTTTATTTAGCTCACAGTTAATGGAGGTTTCAGTCCATACTCGGCTGGCTCCAAGGCTGAGTGGAATGTGGGAGAGGGCAGCATTTCATGGCGGTGGCAAAAAGCAAGAGCAGAAAGGGCAGGAACAGTGACAATGGCTACAGAAAGCAAGTCTGTCTCTCTTCCTCATCTGCCCCAAGCTGGGTGTAGCACTCACACCCATAATCCTAGCAACACTGACATCCATAATCCCAGTGGATTATGAGTTAATCACAAATTGTAGAAGTCTGTCTCATGGCTGCATTAGGCTATGGGGTGACAATTAGACAGAAACCATAACAGTGTGCAAGGTATAGTATTTCTCACTTCAGCGTTTGCTCTTCATCCCGACATAATCAGTTTATATCCACAAGGATTCTTGCAACACATTTTTCTAGATTACTCTAGAGATATTTTGTGCATATTCAGACATAGGCATTATATAAAAATATGTCCTTGTGATTAATATCTTTCTGATATATCTAATGAGCATGACATTCAATATAAATTTGATGTCATCATGCTTAGATTTACATATTAGGCAAATCATAGTTGTTCTCCAACAAAAGCTCATGTGAGCATGAAATATTATGTTACACTGTATATGATATATACATTTAATTTACTTTATTATGAGAGAATAGTATTATATAAATGAAGAATCTTACATTTTAATCTGTAAATATTTATCAAAATAAAGTATACTAAGTTATTAGAACCAGGCATTGTACAATGGAATATGTAAGAATATGTGTCATTACCACTATAGACAAACTAGAAACATTCTAAATTTCAGAGAGTGGCTAGGTATGTGACTATATTCATGAATATATGGTTGCAAAGTTGTTAAATATTTAACAACTACTACAGTTGGATCTGGAGTGTCTCCCCAAAGCCTGTGTGTTAAAGTCGTAGCACTCAGTCTGGCATGCTTGGAAGGTGAAGAGCTTAACCAGTCTTCTTGTCATTAGTGGTGTAATCTTAAACATAATAATGAGATTTGGCCATCATGTTCCTTTCTGGCAAGTCCAAGCCATGAGGTGAACAGTTTATCTTACCAAGCCCTCCCTCTTTCCCAGCACCAAAAAGCAAACTTGATTTACCGAGTCATGAGCTAAAACTTCCTGAATTGTAAGCCAAAGTCAACCTTTTCTCCTCAGAAATTGGTTATCTAAAAGTAGTTGTTTTATTGACCAACAGAAGGAACTTTTTCTTTTTAAAAATGTTTCATAAAACTGGGTGTGGTGGTGCACCTGTAATCCCAGCTCTTGTGTGGCTCTAAACAGGTGTATCACTATGAGTCTGATCTAGTAGTGAGACCCTGAACACCCTGTAGTCCCTTCCCTAAAAATACAGAAAAAATGTTTTATAAAGTTTTAAAATTTATTGTATGTTTGAAATGTACAGTGAACACATTCTTCATTGCAAATTGGTGTATACACATTGCTACTTGATCCTTTAATTTCTCCTTCCCCTTTATCTTCCTGATACCATCTGATTCCCTTCCTATATTCACAAAGTATTTTGCCCCATTTCCTGTCATCTGTCTTTTATTAGCCCTCTAAATTACTTACACTTTTGGTTTCTCATGTGGAAAACTATACACCATTTAACCTTGCATATCTGATTTATTTCACTTAACATTCTGCTCTCAAAATGCTTTGCCCATATAAATAAGGAAAGCTAGAGACTAAGGATATATGTCAGTAGTGGAACAGTTACTTGTGAGTTCCTTCCCCAGCACTGCAAAAATTTATACCTATATAATCATTACTTTTAAAAGGTGACAATAACAGAGATAAATTATTTTAATTTTAATGTATATTTGAATATATAATATTTATCTAAAAGTAGATGTAATAAGTTGCAATGCAGGGTTTTTTTATATTTATTTTGGCTATTTTCTATTAATGTTTGACTTACTACCTAAAAGTGGCTCCTAAATAATCTTTAGTGATACTGATATGTAGTAGTGACTGATGGATTTTGCTTTTAGTTTTTCATGTACCTATTTAAGCCTATCACAAACAGCATCATGAGAAACTAATGGAATATAAATTACTTGCTTGAGAAAGAACTAAGCGGTGATGGAGTGGGAGTGTGGGTGTTACGGAGGATCGTAAGCAAAGCATGACAAGGGTGGTAAGGAGAAGCAGAATGAATGTTGATCCATTTATTTGCGAAACTGCAATTGAAAAAGTGTCTTTCTTAAATAACTGTTGTAAAGACATCAGCTTGTGTGAACATGATGTTCACACAGACCTGTGCATGTCAGGGATGTATGTGTATGGCTTGCTCAAAGATACATTTTGTATACTTTCTGGTAAAGGTTAATATATCTAAATCAATAAGATGTTCTGTCAGTGATGACAAACCTATTCCAGCTTCCAGTGATACAAACAATCCACTGCAGCGCATGTGTCATAGGAGTGATACCTCTGTTCTTTGTATTAGATTCCTAGGACAGCTATAAGGAGGCTACAAAAGGGAAATTAAAACAGTAGAAGTTTATGTTTGGACAATTCTGAAAGCAAAATGTTTAAGTCAAGGTATCAGTAGAGCCATGGTCCTTCTGGGACTCTTCATAGCAACCTTCCTATCCACATCCTAGTTTCAGTAATGACTGGTAAGACCTGGCGTTGCTCTGTCAGCAGGTACCTCACTCTGGGCATTGCCTGTTGTCACATGAATTTCTGTCTGTGTGTCGGAGCCTTCACATGACCTTATTAAATTAGACCCTAGTCAATTGAGATTCCATCTAAACATGATTAAGTCTGTGTATTTCTGAAGACAATGTTCAAATAAGGTTCTAGTCGTAGTTAATAGATATTAGGATGTCAAGATTCCTTTTGCTCAGGCAAATTTTTAGGTAACAAGTCAGTTCACAATGCTCTTGAAAGTTTAAACACCAATGCATAGGTAAATCAGTTGATCAGTTGCAATTTACTATGAATTTATTTCATTATTATATGAGTCTTATTGAGAAATAAATAATTTTAGAGTTGAACTCTGAAGCATTTTTATAGGGCACTCCACCTCAGTGGAGTTTTTGGTGGAAAACCCAGACATCAAAAAGTTAGCTTATAGGGCCCCAGAGGACACCTACAAAATGGAGGAAGAGTGTAAGAAACTGTGGAGAGTGAGAAGAAGGCTACAGAATGTTATAGTTTGTATCTAGCTGCATCCCCACAAAGCCTCATGCAATCATGAGGCAGCTTCTGAAGTTTGTGACTGATTCTTGTGAGTGTGGGTGCTGCTCCAGCCTTGGAACAGGAAATTTGCATTACCATGTAGGTGGGGAGAGAGGCTAGCTAGCTGAGGTAGCGGCTGCCCCTCCCTCTGCTCTCTGCTCTTTGCCTCAGCCATGAAAGGCTGCTCTCTGCCATGTGCCTCCCTGCCTTGGAGCCAGATGAACATGGACTGAAACCTCCAGTAACTGTGAGCTAAATAAATCTTTCCTTCCTTAATTTTGAGTGTCAGGTATTTGTTCCAGCAGGGAAAGAAGAGTAACTGAGACGCAGAGTAAAAACAAACACTTCGTTTTCCTTTCAGTAGAATAGTCATCTGTTTAAGGATCCTAAAAGTCATCAGAGTGCCCTAAAACACTGATCTTGGCCTTTTGTAGATATGAAGAAATGTAGGGTGCTCCATGAGAGAAGTGCTGTTCACAGAGCCTACAGATATTCTATTGAAGCTTATGCTATTGTATGTAGGACCATGACTGTATTTTTGCTCAACACTATTGTAGTCAAAACACCAGCTTGTAAAACACTAAATTGATCTTGAGTTGGTAATAAGCACTGCCTTATCTCTCCATCGACCTATTCCTTGATGTTCTATGGGAAAAAATTCTTTTATTTCTTAAGGGATAAAAGATAAATTTAACATTTCAATACCACATCAGCTTTGGGTTTACATTCTACATTGATTCTGATGCTGTACATCAGACATCAAACACATAAAAGAAAAGCTTGGCAAAATTATGCTTCACTAACCTGTCTCTGTTTATGCAAGGGTTAAATATGTCTCCACCACTTATCACAAGTGGAGTGTGGGAGCCAAATGGGCATCCCATTTCAGTGTTGCACTCAGGAGACGGAGTGCAGAAGGTGGTGGTGTGTGCTGCTTGACTTCTCCTCTTTTGGGCCGGGCTGTGTTGGGTCTTAATGTTCTCCTGTGATATTCTTGAGGAACAGAGTTGAGAATGTTATGTTGAAATGTAGAGGACTTAATTTTCCATTGAACTATAGAAGGTTAATGGAAGTTAAAAAATATATCTAAGAAAGAAATAGAAGATATGCAGTTTGTTTTGGCTTTGTAAGGTCATTTTAAATCAAAACATTGAAAGAATTGAGAATGTCTGCTTGAATGTTTTCCATATTCTTTTTGTCAGAAAGCAGTAAGTACTCAAAATTGACCACCTACATCTTGCAATGTCCCAAATTTCAGCAATTTAAAGAATGAGTATTGATTCTTTCTGTATTTGTAGAACCCCTGGAAGACAATAAGCGGATGCTTTCCATAGCATACTATATCGAATCAGTCAAATACCAAATGTAATTGTACATGTAATAAAATATTCAACCAGATATTAAATTTGAGTGTTTAAAGCAGTTTGTGGAAAATATGAAGACTACTGAACCTTTTACGTAGGTGACCACTTTGGCTTTGTTTTGCGTTAATATGTTACAAATTCATATACTACTCAGATTGTCTGTTTGGTTTCTGCACATTGCCTTTGGATTGCATGAAACAGTTTTGTTTTGTTTTATTTAGTAATGGACTATGGCTGGTTATATGGCTCAGCAGAGTAAGCACCTGCTTAGGCAAGCACAAGGACTGGAGTTAGATACCTGGCACTACATGCTTTGCCGGCCCCACCACTTGGGTTTGCAGAGCCAGCCAAGGAGACTGGGTGTGGGGGTGCACGGCTATAATCCCAGCACTGGGGAGGCTGAAAACAGGAGGATCACTATGAATCTGAGCTGTATAGTGAGACCCTATACCAAATACATCAAATAAATAAATAATGGAGATTATGAATAAAGGAACCATATAAAATAGGTTGGATTATTTTGAGATTATGCTAGCCTTAGTGATACTACCTTTGATAGCATTTTTTGAGCATAATTTTTTTGGAGGGTCAAGAGTTATACTGTTAGCATTTTTTGAGCATAATTTTTTTCTGGTCAGGAATTAGACTGTGTACATTTTGTCTCTTTACTCAACCTTTTTTGCCAATATATACTTGCATGTATATATGGATATACATTATCACATACACATGTCAATAGATGTCACCTTAGATTAGGAAGTGGCTATCTAGTAAGGCCAGTGGTGCTTCTCACAGCTTCAAATCATGGGATGAGTGCACTCAATGTGAATGAATTTTTAAATTAATGAATGAGATAGTTAGTTGCTTCATTCATTTCACTGATTCTTTTACATGTTTAGGAGAAAGATACTACTTAATAGAATTCATGATTTGCTAAGATGTAAATTTTTGTATATGAGAAATACTATGTTCTAATATTTGAATAATTAATATTTCTTTTTAAAGTTTCATCAATGAGGTTTTAATTGCTGTTATTTTGGTTCTCAGGAATTGTTTTGGTGGAAGTTTTGGCTCACATTCTTGGTTTGTTCTCTTTTTACTTTGTTCTCCTCTTCCTCCTTCCTCTTTCTTCTCAGGGATTCTTGTGATATGACTAGAGGAGATGTCACCACACTCCTAGCCAGCTAGTCCCATACACTGGATTCTGTTGCTATGGACTTGTGGCTTGTTTCTCTAAGGCTGTCTAAGGAGCTGACGGACAGATGGGCAGCAAGGCATGCTGCTCTTCATGAGGTTTCTGAAATGCTTTTGGGAGAAATGCATTCAAACAGAAATTTTATGGGACAAAGGCAAGGATGTCCTGGAGTCTGGCCCGGGGCCCAATGAGCAGCTTCATAGTAACAAGGAACACGTTTCAGGAGGTCTGTATCCTAACCAATTCCCCAGATGACCAAATGCTTTACATTATTACCTGATTTAATTTTACAATTCTACAGATAATATCTTCATTTTACAGATAAAGAAACAGTCATAAATGTTATGTGTAACACTGTTGCAAAAATTCTAATGAGAACACTTGTTTATTTTATGATGTATCTGCTGCTTCAGGCCTTTACTATTGTAAACCTAGTTTTCCATGTGGGCAGCTGTGGGTGCTCTCTGTCCAAATGCAGTGCATTAGAGGAACATTTATTATGACAGGTATAAAAAGAAGCAGCAAGAATAAAATTTTCTGCTCTTCATTTGTATTAGTGGATTAGTCGTATAGCTACTTAGCCCTTTGAATGTTTTTATAATGAAGTATTGTTTTGTAGGAAAAAGCCACAGCTACACTGATGCCACTTTTCCCTGATTTTTACATATTCCTTTCTCTTACTTATCATCAACATGAATAATTAAATGCCCTTTCTTAATTATGTTTCTTCCTTTAGTTCAGTGGTAGTAGTGGGTTCATATCTATATTCTTACTCTCTCGGAGCATTGAATTGCCAAAATTTCATAAAACTCTTATTAGCATATCATACTGCAGTAAGAAAGCATCACAATGTACTCTATTCTTACTAACATTGTAGACCTCAGTGTAAGAATATTATTGTGCCTAAATTTAAGAGCACAGTCATCTGAAGATGTGACATTTCATTTTAAATTTTATATGTTCCACTTTAGAATATTGGAATTATATTGTTGAAAATTAACCTAGATTATTATTTATTGTGAAATGTTCATTTTACATAGATAAATAACTTGGGAAACTTTGTTGATGTTGTAAGCAACAACCAGAGTAGTTCTGAAACTTTGGTCTTTTTAATGTAGTCAGTAGGGACATTGTCTAATATTCTGCTAGATAAATTTTGTTCAGATTCATAATCCTGGAACAGATTTCTTTCTCATATGCTTCACCAAGACAGAAAACATCAGTTAAGCAAAACCGAACTTACATCGTGGACTGTGCAGTCCACTAGCAAGTTAGTGTCTACACATGAATAATTCTGTTTTGTGTCTGTGGAGAAATCCTTCCTGTATAAAATATTTTATTGCATACAATTCCTAATCACATAGAATTTTCTAACCACTGAAGTGTTTTTCTGTGCCTCTTTCATTTCACTTTTCATTCATGCCCTTGCAAACAGCATTTTATTCTTTCTTATGATGAGGTAGTATTCCTTTTGTGCACATGTGCCACAATCCATTCATCCTTCCACGAGCACCTGAGTTGATTCACACTCTTGTCTATTGCCAATAATGTTGTAATAAACATGCAAGCTTAGATTGCTCTTTGGCATCCTGGCATATATAGTTAGTCATAGGATTGCTGGATCATTTGCTAATTGTATCTATAATTTTGTGAGGACCCTCCAGATTGTTCACAAGAGTGGCTGCATTAATTCACATTCCACAGTGTACAAAAGCACCCTTTCTTCATTTCCTCACTAGTGATTGGTATTATTATTTCTATTAGCCATTCTCACTGAGGTGCATCTGGAAGGGAATGTCATAGTTTGAATGGTAGAGGGCAGGAAGAAAGAGGGAGGGAAGGAGGGAGGGAGGGAGGGGGGAGAGAGAGATAGAGAGAGAAGGAGAAGGAGAAGGAGAAGGAGAAGGAGAAGGAGAAGGA
>NDGN011414378.1:0-11545 GCA_002564285.1 Tympanoctomys barrerae
GGTCACTGGCTGGGTAACTACCTGTGGAGGGCCACCAGAGCAGCTCTCCTTGAAAGAAGAGCGTCTGTCTCCATTTTGACTGAGCATGACCATATTTTTTATGTACAGAGCTGGACTTTTATCAACTGGCCTTAGGTAAATGTAGGCCACCTATCTAGCTCAGCTCACAATGATTACCTACTTCCCACTATTTTAGTCAATCCTCAAGTCACTCTCCTACTGAATAAAAACCGGGTGAGACCCTGGGTCACTCTCCTGGTTCTGGAAAGCCATCTTTATGGCTGGACTTAGAGTTAGGGGTTACTATTTATTGTGACCTGTCATTTTTTTCTTTAAAATTCTTTTTCTAGCTCTTTATTAGCCTGAAATATAGTTCATATAAGAAAGACAGTATAAATCTTTACATTTGCTCTTATATTACCAGTTTTCAAAACAGTAAGCAGGTTCCCTAAAGTTCTTCAAAGTTAACCAGGAATTGGGCTGCAGAGATAGCTCAGCAGTCTAAGCGCCTGCCTGCCTAGGCAAGTGCAGTGACTCGTGTCCAGTCCCTGGCCCTGCCTCAGGTGTGCCCAGTGTGGTGGTGCACACCTGTAATCTCAGCCAGCGCTGAGGAGGCTGAGACAGGTGGATCACCAAGAGTCTAAACTGATAGGGAGACCCTGCACCAAACAGATGAAATTAAAAAAAAAAAAGTAACCAGGAATTTTTTACATTTGTTTGATAGCATTTAATACTGTTGAAGTTTTTAGACTGTTTTAAGTTCATTGAAGTATTCATTCAAGTAGATAATCAAAAAGGAGATGGTGCTGCCATGTTACTGCCAGTTAATTTATTGTCTGTCTGTCTGTCTCTTGTCTGTTTGAGACAGGGTCTCACTATGCAGTTCAGGCTGGCCTTAAGCTCAGTATGTAGTCCAGCTGGTCTTGAACTCCCAACAGTCCTCCTGCCTTAGCCTCCCGAGTGCTGGGATTGCAAGTGTGTGCCACCATGCCCGGCTCTGCCGATTCATTCTGTCGTAGGAACTTTGGGTGGAGATGGAGGTCTGGAGCTTGCACCTTGGTTTTCTGCTTCCTCTTGAGGTTGACATATGTGGCCAGCATGCGTGAGGTGCATGTGCTGCGGGGGTGACTGTGCCTAGCGCATCCTGCCTTTGTCCCGTGCCAGGATGAATAGAGGAAAGCAGAACAGAGGTTGTGTTGAGGTTCAGTGTGCAGCTCAGTGTCCCACAGCCCACTGGGCCTTGAGGGGAAGGACCGGGTAGAAGGAGGAGATAGCAAGGGAGCCGAAGCCTTTTGATTTATTTGGTTGTTCTTTAATTTTGCTTGCCTTTATCTTTACCCACAGCCTGTCAGGAGAACAAAGGTGTTCATGTTTTCTAGAGACTGTATATATTTGATTAACAGTCATTCTGGAAAATATTTTAAATTAAATTTTTTCTCCTGTTATAAATTTTAATTTTGTGATAAATGACTATATCATACCTGCTGTAGGCAGAAACAGCCAGGATCATTGGTGTCCTTCATGGTGCCCACCAGTGCAGCTCCCAAGCAAGGCGCATGTTGAGTGGAGATAAATGTATTTAAGTATAGGTGGTGTCTGTAGAGTATATAGGCCTCCCTTGAGCAAAGACCTCTTAAGTATGATCTCTTCCCCCTCCAGCCTTCCAGAATACTTTGTAGTGCCAAGTTCTTTAGCAGACCAAGATCTGAAGATCTTTTCCCATTCTTTTGTTGGAAGAAGGATGCCAGTAAGTGACCCCCATTGGATGTATCCCTTGACGCCGATGGCCATGGTGTCTACCCAGGTAAGTAAGGATTCTGCCTCTCTCCTAGCTGTGGTGCTGGAGCCACTCAAATGGCAGTGCCCTTGTGCGAATGGCCCTCATCAAGGATGTGCTGCAGCAGAGGAAAATTGACCAGAGGTAACTGGGAAATGGTCTCACTAGATCATTGTACTTGACCTAAGTGTACTAAGTCTACACTAGTTAAGTCCTAGTAAGTACAATTTATTATTTGGTTTATAAAGTATTTGCAGACCTTACATACCTGACATCTTGCAGGAACATTGCCTTTAACGTACTATGAAACTGCAGTAATTTGCAGTGGAGGCACTTCAGGAATGCCAGACTTTACTTTCAGTTCAGTGTGTGGCCTTAATGAGCCCTGACACATAGGTTTGGCTGCATCTGTAAAGTCTGGGTAACCTCGCGTCACTGGGGTGGGAGTCCTTGCCCAGTCATGCGTGTCGCGGCAGGCACACCATCAGTCTCTCTCACATATGCTGTCTTGGCCCCCAGGGCCGCGTCTGTCCACTGTCCCGCTGCCCTCTTCTTGGCCAGCACTGTTCCCCCTGCAGTCCTGTCCCCTTCCCTCCAGATATCACACAGAGTCTGAGGCCACTTCCTCTGCTACTCTGTGTTCTCTGCCTGAGGGTGCTTGCGCAAGGCTGTGCCTCTGGTGTTCGTCCAAACCAAACTCAGGAATGTGGCCTCAAGCCTTCCCTAGCCCCAGTGCTGAGGGTCAGCCTTGTTCTCTTTCTCTTCCATCCCTTCTCCACCTGCAATCCTCATCAGATTTCCTCGCTTTGCTTTTCAGAAATTTTATAAGCCAGCCCCACCTATGTGTGTGTCATGGGAGCCTCATTTCTTCCCTCCAGGTCCCACCCTCCTGGGTGTTCCCTGGTCTTTTTGCCCTCCTGACATGTCCAGTGCTTTTCCTCCCCCTGCCCGTTTGGCTCTCACCCTTCTTATTGCAGACTGGAGCTCACCTGCCTGAGCTCAGCCCGACCTGCCTGCTGGAGGGACTCGCAGCTGAGCCTCCTCTGGAGCCCCGGAACTTCTCTTCACACTTGTTTCTCTTTATGTGTGTATTTGATTACCACCTTTCACTCTAGCCCACAGGCCCTGTGACATTGCTGTTTTGTATATTGTCCATGCAGTAGCAACAGGAAGTTCCTAATATTTAAAAACTACTTATTGAATAAATAAGGAAAAATGAACAGATCTTTACAAGCAGCTCTAGAGAGCCTTAGAGATAGCATAGTCCAGTTATGAGAGCAGCCCGATCTATGGGGTTTTTCCCACAGTGCTGTAACTAAGAAGGCAGCATTTGCAGAGTCAAGTTAACTGCCATGTAACCTTTATATGACCTTTCAGTTTTCTGGAAAACATGGCTGCAGTTCAGACAAGTCCCTGTTTTTCCTTAATTGTACCAGGTGAATATTAATTTTTTGTTAATGACATTAGAATTGCTATTTTGTCATATTACTTTGTTGTTCTTACTGGCATGTGCTGACTACATACTCAAAAATTTTGCCACTAGAAGAAGGGAGAGTAAAAGCTTTTGGATGAGAATTAACTGTAAATCCTTATAGCTGGTCGCCATTTAAATTACTTTATTAAACTAAGAATTATTTTAGTGCCTTGTTTTTTATCAGTCCATTCTTCATAAGTCATGCAGGTTTTCTTTGTTGTACAACCTCATCTCCACACCTTTTTGCCTTGGGCCTATTGCTTTCTCAAGAATTTTCTTTCTTTTTTTTTTTTTTTTTTTGCAGTACCAGGGATTGAACTCAGGACCTTGCGCTTGCCAGGCAGGTCCTTATACCACTGAGCTGTCTCCTTGTCTCTAAGAATTTTCCTGTCCCACTCTTGCTCCTCTCAGGGCCTTTGTGACAGTCGCTTTCTTTTTGGAACACTTTCCCTCAGGTGCTTGTGTCACTCGCATCATGGGTGCCTCAGCGTCAGTGTTGCTGTCACAGAGGAGCCTGTTCTGGGGGAGCAGCCTGTGACTGGCCTGCACATCCTTCCCACAAGCCCTCCATGCTCTCTTGGGCGCTGCACCCTCCCAGAAAGTAGCCTGCAGGATGACAGAGACCTCACGCCTTCCCCTGCTCCCTGCCCCAGGCTCTTAGCAGGGTGCCTTGGCTTATAATGGGTGCTGATTGTTAAAGAGACAAGTTAATAACGACTAAAGGATTTTGTTTTTATTAGGATTTGTAATGCAATAACTAAAAGTCATCCACAGAGAAGTGACGTTTACAAGGTGGATTTGGATAAGACTTTGCCTAATATTCAAGAAATACAGGCGGCATTTGTAAAGCTTAAGCAACTATGTGTTAATGGTAACTTCATTTTTGTTTTATATGTATATTTTTAGAAGGGAGATAAAGAATTGTATATCAAGAGAACTGATATTCCTTAATAATACTGAAATGGGTATATTTAAGGAGAAACTATTGAAATATTTGTTCAGCTTTTATTGTATAAGAATGTTGGAAGCTCTAGCAAATGTTTTCAGTTAATTTTTATTTTGGAGAGAAAGAAATGAACCTATTAAAATCTCCAAACCAGACAGATATAGTATTACCTAACAGACAAACTAGGATTTTTAATTGACAGGGTATATTTTTGAGATTGGTGACAGCATGGTCTGAAGCAGAACTGTATGGTATCTGTAGCCTCAGAGTTTTGATCTGTATATTTGAATGAACGCTTAGGTGGCTGCAGTGTGCCGTGTGCAGACATCTTACATCTTCGGCCTAAAGGCGGAGCTCCAGCAGCACCTGCAGGCGACATGGTCTCGCAGCAGGTCCTCAGCAGTGGGGGATTGCCCAGGAGAGCTCTGTGGGGCAAGAGCAGGGTGTCTAGAGAAGCACAACGTCTTGAATGTGATCTGCACCCCGGTGTGCTCTCATTCTTAGGTGTGCAGTCCCAGGCCCGTGTGTGCAGAGAGCCAGCAGGGATGGCAGGGCGGGGCAGGGGGTGGTGGGCGGGGCAGGGGGCGGTGGGTGGGGCGGGGCGCGCAGTGGGGAGGTGTGGGCGGAGCCCTGGGTGGCTCTTCCTGCTAGTTGGGAGTGCTGGATTAAGGGGTCAGGAAGACTGGGAATCATTAGCTCTCAGGAGATAATGCTGGTGGGATTTCCTGAGGTTTCCCCGAAAGAGCCAGGAAGCAGAGAAGAGCACTGGAGAATGTTTTATCTGTGTTGTAGAATCAGGTCATAGCTGTTCACTCTGTATTATTAATGTGGAGGCGCACGATTCTTCCTTAAAGCCAACTTTTGTGTGTGTTTGGTACTGGGGATCGAACTTAGGACCTTGCATTTGCCAGGCAGGTGCTTATGCAGCTGAGCTATCTCCCAGGCCCCCTTAAAGCCAACTTTGAAATATTAAAAACTATGCTATGTCTTTTAACTGATAAGGATCATGTTAAGTTAATAGCCTCAAAATGTATTTATGTGATGTATATTCCATTTATATTACAGAGCCTTTCGAAGAAACTGAAGAGAAATGGTTATCTTCCCTGGAAAATACTCGGTGGTTAGAGTATGTCAGGTTTGTCAACTTCTTTTTTTCAAGACTCATAAAAAAATAATACAGCCGGGTACTTTTCATACAGCCCCTTTCAGTGACAGCAGCTTACATAACTTAAACACAGCATCAAGACCAGAAAATCCACACTGGTAAAAGCTGCGCATTTCATGACTATGTGTGCGCCTATGTGTGCAGGGCACACACAAAGCTCCATGCAGTGTCATCACATGTGCAGCTTTACAGAAGCTGTCGCCTCGTCAGGATGCAGGACTGCTGTGTGCTCAAGCATCCTTCTCCATGTCTGTGGTGTTATATTTTACAGTTGTTGTGTAAGTCATGTTCTTTTGAAAATTATATACCAAGGACATTCATAGGATTGAAAATACAAATACATGTAGTGAAAGATGAGTTTTATTAGATTTCAAGTACTTTTAAAATGTGTTTATGGTAGAAATTTTATTTTTTAACAATATTTTTATCTTTCTCTTTTCAGGGCATTCCTTAAACATTCAGCAGAAGTTGTGTACATGCTAGAAAGCAAACATCTATCTGTAGTCCTACAAGGTAATGAAGATCATTCCTCAGAACGCTTGGAGTATACCCTGCCAGCCACGCTTGGCTACTGGTTGTCCACATTCAAGTAAATTACATTAGTTTTAGCTGTGTCTTTGTACTCTAGTATTATCAGATACACTACAGATTTTGTGTGATTGCAGGTAGTAGTATACAAAGGCGTCTGATTTTCTCCCATTCATGAAGTCCTTTCCATTCTGTTTTAGTGCAAACGCCTTCTGACTCACAGTAGGCTGTGACCGGGAGGAAAGCACCTGATGTCACGAAGCAGGCGGAATAGCCACCAGTGTGCAGAAAATATTTGTCTAATATTTCATAGAAATAAATTCCAATGTAAAAATCTTTAAGTTAAGCAAGGGATAATTATGTAGCAATTTTCTCTTTTTTTATGTATTTAGTACAGGGTCTACAGGGTCTCGCTGTGTAGATTGGACTCGTAGTGATTATCCTGTAGTGAGTAATTTTCTGGCTAATAGACTTTTTGAGATTACACATAAGTGTAACCGACCACAAAGTCCCGGGCCACGTCGTGCAGCACAGCGTAAGGAGCCAGGGTGCTGCTTACCGTGGGGGAAATGTTTACCAGCCATCAACCCTTACTGCCTTTAACAGTGCAAAGATTTTTAAAACTTTAGGAAAAAAAGAATAGTGCGGTAATACCTCGGTTCATGAACTTAATTTGTTCTAAGTTTTGGAAAAGATGGCCACGTATGTGTTTGTGTGGGAAAGATGGCTGTGTTGTGATCCTCGCCTGGTGCAGTGTTGCGGACAAAGACAGAATTTTGTCAAACGCTTCTATTTGCCAACCAAATTGTTTGCAAACAGAAACATTTGTGACTCAAGGTATCACTGTAATGCATGAAGTAAAATACTTAATTGACACAGAGTGTGTGCTTAATGTACAGATGGGCGCAGAGCCTGGCTCTGGGGTGCTCTCTACCGCTCAGCAGCACATGTTCCCATCGTTCTCAGCCCTGCTTGGCCTTAGTTTCTCCATGTACCTGTAGTGAGAAAAGGCCTCAGAGATCATGAGCCTGTTCACTAACACTTGTACTAAAGTTTATTTATATACTATACAAACCATCCACCTTTCATTCAGTAATTTTTATCAAATAGGTCTGGTTTTAGAAATTTTTCATCATCCCCAAAGACTTCTCTGTCCCAGCTCTGCGCAGTCGCTCATCCATCCAGCCTCTGGAGGTCTGCTGCCTCCGGGTATTGTGTATTAGTGGAGTCGCACAGCAGGCGGTCCTTTGCCTACAGTGTCTTTGATAAAGGCTTTGAAGGGCATTCTTGTAGCACATATCAGTGCTGTGTTCCTCTTTACATCTAAATTATATTCTGTCCTTTGTGAATATATTTGTGTATTCATTTACATGTTGATGAGTATTTGGGTTGGTCTGCAGTTTGGCTATTAGGAAGTTATGCTCCTGTGAATGTTCACATAGGAGTTTTGGGGGATGTAAATTATTTATTTTGGGTGCATTACAGAAATAGAATTGCTAAAAAAAGAAAAAAAGAAAAATAGAATTGCTGAATTATAAGGTATATTTATTTCCAACTTCTTAAAAGACTGCAAAACTGATGGATGCAGTATTATTAACAAAATACCAGAAAAGTAATACAGAATTTTGAAATGATAACCAGAAAGAAATCTTAGAGATATCCCATTATTACTCATATTACAAAAAATAAAGGTGCTGGAACTACTTAATGTTTCACAACCAGAAAGTCAGGAGCCTGCCACAGTATGTTCCACCTCGTGCGGAGCGCATTTTCTTTCCATTCCAGTCTCAGCACATCCTCCTCAGCACTGTTGTCTGTTTTTAGGGTCCTTCTAGCAGAGATGCGTTCTGTAGTTGTCATTTATACTTCCCTAATGCATTTAATTTCATTGAATGCTAAAAATTCTTATGGATTGTGGGAATAATTTTTGCATCTTGATGTGATTTGCCTATTTTTTTGCTTGTGGTGTTTATTCTTTAGCTCTTCTGCGCATGCATGTGTGGGTGTGGGTTTGTGTGTGTGTGTGCAAGTGTGCAATAATTGAGGCATGTCCACCCATGGTATGTCACTCATTGAACTGCATCCTCACCCTCTTTTTCTGTGTTGAGTCCTGGTCTTTCTAGTTTGCCCAGGCTCACCTCGAGCTTGCAGTCCTCCTGCTTCGGCCTCCCAAGTAGCTAGAATTATAAATGAGCATCACCACACCTGGCTGTTTTCATTATCTGAGTATCTTTTGAAGCACTGTTTTAAATATTGACACAGTAGTTTTACTGCTTTTTCTTTAATGGATCGTGTTTTTAATGCCGTGTCTAAGACGTATTTGCCTGACTAAAGATCCTAGAGACTTTCGTCCTATGTTTTGTTGTAATAACTTTTAAAATCTCTTATTTATGTTTGTTTGTTTGTTTGTTTGGCATAGCGTCTTGCTATGTGGCTCAGACTCACAGTGATCCTCCTGTCTTGGCCTCTCCAGCATTTGGATCACAGATGTGTGCCACCACGCCTGGTTTCGGCTCTGGCATGGCACACCTGGGGTTCTGGGGCCAGCAGGGCATGCGGTACCGGGGATTGAACATGTGTCCTTGCACTTGCCGGGCAGGCACTTAGACCACTAAGCTATCTTCCCAGCTGTTGTAATAACTTATATAGTATTAGTTTTTAACATTTAGGTGTGTGATCCATCTTGAATTAATTTCTTGCATGTTAGGAGGTGTCTAAATTCATTTCTTTTACATGTAGATATTAAGTGGTGCCAGCACTCCTAGAAAAGAATGTCCTTTCTTTGAGACACTGTTTGAAAGCAGAGCACAGGGGCACTGCCACTGCAGGCTGGGAGGCTGAGGCAGGAGGCGCACAAGTTCAAGTCCACCTTGGGCAATTTAAGTGAGTTAGCAAGACTACCTTAAAGGTGGGTCGGGGGCGCTGGGGATGCAGCTTAGTGCAGAGGCCCTCATTTTAGTCTGCGTACTGGAAATAAATCCGGAGCCTTGGCATTTTTGTCAGAAATCATAGATGATCAATGCTAAAGGTTTGTTTTTGGTCTCTATTTCATTGCTCCTTTTGCCAGATCGTAAGCCACATTATCCTGGGCTTTGTCGCTGTGCGGTAGGTTTTGGGATTGAGGCATGTTACTATTCCACCTTGCTTTTGGAATTGTTTTGGCTGTTAGCAGTCCTTTGTTTAGGCTTAGCCAAAAACGTCTATGTGAGTGTTGACAGGAATGTTAAGCACGTGTATCATGAAGTGAATTGTCCCCATCTATCTAGGTCTGATTTCATCAGCAGTGTTTTATGGCTCTTATTGTGCAAGTATTGCATTTATTAAATCTCAAGTTTATTGTGATTATGGTTTTTTAAATCTCACCTTCAAGTGTACTGGGTACTGATTGTTACTGTATATGTAATTCCCACCGTCTCACTAAACTCAGCTGTACTTTCTGGACTCTTAGGATTTTTTATGTGAGGATCATGCTATTAGCAAATATATCTGTGTCCTACTCCCAGTCTTAAAGGAAAAGCACTCAGCCTTTCACCAGTGAGAATGATGTTAATAGATTTTTTATATCAGATTGAAGATGTTCCCTTCTGTTCCTAGTTTGCTGAGAGTTCTTATGAGGAATGAATGTAGATTGGTCAAATGCTTTTTTGGTTTCGCATGAGATGGTCAGGTTGTTATTGGCCTGTACTTTATTAATATAGCATGATTACTTTGTCAAGGCAAACCTTGCATTTGTGGGATACATTCTTAGGTTTCTGAAGTCATTTGTTTTATTAATAAGCTTACTGTTAAGTTTATTAGTATTTTGTGAATGATTTGTTCATCTATAATCATATAAAAGCTATTGGTTAGCGTTTTTTTTTTTTCTCCCACTGGCTTTATTATTGTAATTCTAGCCTCATGGAGAAGCGCAAGAGCTGTAAGACACAGGGCAGGCAAGCTATCCACCCTTCAGATAATAATGGGAAAAAGCCCAGTTTCCTTGTTCTGTGTGAGCCACTGTCAGGAGTCCTCAGTGGGAAGACTATGTGGTACTTGGAGGCCACAACAAAAGAGTGGGAGAGTGACGGTGTGTGAAAAGTGTGAGTAATGAGCAGCTACTATTTGGAAAATATCCATGTATAAGGCCATGCCTACTCAACAATAATTTAGTTTATGTAAAAGTCTAACGTATTTCTAAGTTGGTGGGCTCTAGTGAAGTTTCCTTTTAGCGGCTGTCTTGAAAGTAGCCTAGGTGCAGGATACTGAATTACTACTTTTTACCCATCTTCCTTTCAAGTCTTCTTGTCATAATTTTCTTTCTATTTTCTTGACAGAGGAGGAGGGAAGAGACTTGAGCTGTCTTGTAGCTTCTCTTGTTCAAATGATGCTGGATGCATATTTCAGGACAATTACTGGATTTCAGAGTCTGATACAGAAGGAGTGGGTCATGGCAGGATATCAGTTCCTGGATAGATGCAACCATTTAAAGCGATCAGAGAAAGAGGTAATAAGTCTTAGTACCTTTTTAGCAGTCTTTAAGTGTGCATAAGATTAAATTTCATAATATGGATAAGACTTTTTAAAAATACTGCATTTATTACCTCTTAGCTTTCTTAGTGTAAGACTGATTGTATTAGAATCAAATTGTACTTATAAAGGTTACCATAACTAATTAGGTGAAAGTTTAAGAAGTTACCAATTCAGCTTACCTGAGTTAGAAATTACCTGAAGAATTCTGCATTCTCATGCAAAGCAGTTAAGTACCTTAGATGTTTGCTATAGCACTTTTAGTATATTGTATTTCCTTAAAACTGGGACATACGTGTTCAGAACAGAAATTTTGGGAGTGCTGTTTTTGCATTAGTCATGGTTCGGGTTTCTGCTTTGGATCCATTTTTCAGCCGTGGAACACTCTCCTGCCTCTTACCCAGCAGTGAGGCAGCCAGGCCAGTTTCACAGGAGGGTTTTTAACCACCATTGATTTGGGGTAGCACACGTGGAAGACCTGTCTGCAGTTGCTGGAAGAGGCACCAGTGGCCTAGGGCCAAATGCCAAACTGTTTTCTAAAACCTGGTAACATTTTCTGGATACTATAGGGTCAACCAGAAGTTAGTTATAGAACTGTTTTGTTTTGTTTTGTTTTGTTTTTTTAAATGTTCTAAAGAACTGTTTCCACAAACAGAAACACATACTTTGCTCTTCTCAATTCATACAGTGACAATTTGCTTGTGTTATGATTTTGCAAGTAAGGGATGTATTTAAGATGTGTTCGGTCTGTTCAGCTTCAGTTCAGTAATCCCACTGCCTCTCTGTATTTGCCAGTCTCCCTTATTTTTACTCTTCTTGGATGCCACCTGGCAGCTATTAGAACAATACCCAGCAGCCTTTGAGTTTTCTGAGACCTACTTAGCGGTGCTGTATGACAGTACCTGGATCTCACTGTTTGGCACCTTCCTGTTCAACTCTCCTCACCAGCGGGTAAAGCAGAGCACAGTAAGTGATGTGATGGTTGTGGCTACTTGTATTTATTTATTTAAACAACTGAAATATAACGGGTAATTTCTGAACCTTTAAAGACAAAAATGTCTTTTCCATTTCTTTTTCTTTTTTTTGTTTTTTTGCGGAACTGGGGATTGAACTCAGGCCCTTGCACTTGTCAGGGAAGCGCTTATTCCA
>NDGN011414404.1:0-10863 GCA_002564285.1 Tympanoctomys barrerae
AATTTTTAAATTTTTTATCATATTCTGTAAGGACTTAAAGTTCAACATATCAATACTCAATGAGTTTGCATTCTTAAAAATGCAATGTTCCCATCAAACTAATATGTTGTGATAATTCGTTAGCACTGAACATGAACTTCAGTTGTTGGGTCAGTATTCATGATACATTTTGCTAATCTTTTCATAATTTCTGTTTTCCATTTTATCATAAATAGTGTGCATTAGCACAAAATTAGAAAAAGAGAAAAATAAGTTTTGATTGAGCCCTGTAACATACAGCTTTTCAATTTTTTAAAGCCAAGTACCTGCTTTAGGAGAAACTTCAAATCAATATTCTGGTTTAAATAGTGCCTGTTCTAAGATGTTTCCTCTTAAGTCATTGAAGGTATTTTGTTCTTGTCAGATGGCAGGGATGTGGGTGTTCTTAGTGATGCTTTATTG
The DNA here is from genome assembly GCA_002564285.1 of Tympanoctomys barrerae. Taxonomy (NCBI): domain Eukaryota; kingdom Metazoa; phylum Chordata; class Mammalia; order Rodentia; family Octodontidae; genus Tympanoctomys; species Tympanoctomys barrerae. Next base: position 442 of record NDGN011414404.1, read on the forward strand.
CATTCTTATATAAAAATCTGTATGTTGATTGATCATGTTTGTTTCTCTGAAAAATTGATGTGTTTTCTAACCAATTTTAGCTTCAAGAAAATTCTGCTAATGTGACAAAGAAAACAATGTGACATTTTTCTATAATGAGAAAATATTAGAATCAGTTGATTGTAGATCAAATAGCATAAGTAAAAGTACAGCACTAAATGCTTTCTCTTTGCTAATTCAATGTAACAAATCCAAATTTTAATGCCTTTGTTCTTACTGAGAATGCATTCCTTCCTAAACTCAGGAAATAGGCATAGAACTCACTAGTCAGAGAAGTTCCAGTGCTCATCCTATTGCCCCCAAAGTTTGTCCTGATTCAAATTCTCATTTTACCCAGATTCAGTTTAATCAACCTAAGTGGTAAATAAATTGTATATAATTATGATAGGTAGCACAATGATTTGATATAAGATGTGAAATGTTCCTCCCCATTGGCTAAGGGAACACATCTATCATTTTCTGTAACTTCATTTTCTTAGTTCCTAGCTCGATTGCTCTGGATTTAGTTCCTCAGCCTGATTGCCACACTGCCTTTGACTTATGTGACACCCTCTTTCCTTCATCTTTATGCTTTTTCTTTGACGAATACTCTTTGCAATTCTTCCTTGTATGAAGGCTTTCACCAAAACACTCTGCCTTCCAGGTTTTCATTGTTGCCCTCACCACATGTAGGAGTCTGTACATATTACAGAAAATAATAGCCCTTATTTTTAAGGGAGGAAGGCATACGTATTACAAATGTTACTATTTAATTTTATATTCACTTGTTCCTTTTCCAATATAGCATAAGATACTCATTTCGGAAAAAAATCTTTAGTTAGTAGAACTCATATATCCTTCTATATTGAAGATATTTACTTTGGCATAATTAAATATTTCCTCAAATAAATTTTTATAAAAATTTAAGGAATCTATGTTTAATTTTAAAATGCAGCATGATTATTGTCAATTTTACTTATTATTTATGTGATTATATATTGTTTTATATACACATATATAGGTATTTAGTACTTAATGGAATGCATAAGTCTTTTAAAAACTTGTTCATTATCTTTCTAAATATTTGATGGTGAAATTTCATGGTTGCTTCATGATGTGAGACTAACTCTTCAGGGCAAATTTGTTTCTCCTGAGGTGTCTATAGTTGATTGAACCTAGAAATTGGATGGAGGTGATGTAACAGTGGGCTGTGGAGAGATGTAGGGGCTTCCACTGTTCTTTCAAAAGTTATTAGCTGCTTCATTCAACCCAGTCATTCCAGTGTGTACGACTGACATCAAGCTGTCCAGGAGGAGCTGCTGTCACTTCTGTGAGCCTGAGATCAGGGATTAGGCTTTGACGTTACAGGAGAGAGTGTCTTGAATGTGTAATTCATGAACGCATGGTAGTAGAACTTTTGTGTTTGTGTATATGTAGCTGGCTCTACTGCCTTATTCTTTATATCAATTATAAATCTGACTAGAACACACTGAAAAGAAAATTTAAGGTAGTTGACACTTTCATGTCTTTGAGCCTTGAAGCCCTGAAATGTCAAAACAGTTAGGATGCTGGACTACGAATCTAGACCTGATTTTAGATGTCACCGAACATGAACTTACCTAGTCTCAAACATTTTATTTTTTGTTTCAGATTAGCTCCCTATTTTGTGTTATAAACTATATTAGAAATATTAAGAAATCAGCATTTGCCCAAGAGGAAATGGTGCTGATTCCAGCTGGCACGTCTTATGTGGAGGCGTTTCGGATGCGCTGTGGGATATTTTATTCCAGTCCTAAGTGCCAGAAATACCACTGGCTTCAAAATCTCTTACAGAGCTTTACCAAGCTTTCAATTAGTGTGAGGATCATAGGAATGTGTCACTGCTGAAGGGCTCTCTAGGAAATCTTTTCATGCATTTGAGGTTCTGAGAAGCAAACGCACTGGTGTCCTCGGCCACAGAGCTCGGCCCACAGCCTTATTGACTTACTCGCATGCCTTCATTCATTTCCCTTTGAGATAAAGTCTCATTCTATTGAGAAGCAGCCCTGATACGTCAGCCTCTCGTGGTGCTGGGTTTACAAGTGGTTTGTCAGGTTTGGCTCGTGATTCTTTTCCGAAGTACCACAAATCAATCCTAGAGTCTTATGAAAGGTGCTATCTTTTCGCACTTTTGTTGATATCCTCAACGCTTCTACATATTATTTGAAGAGCTCTAGATTTTAATAGAAAGAAAACCCTGTCCATTACATAACTGATGAAGTTGAATCTTCCTAGGTTACTAGGAAGTGTTCCATGTCTGAAACACTAAAACAGCCACGTGGAACTGCATGACTTCTTTTAGACTTGGGTTGAAGCTGTTAGCGATATTTCCTGTCTTCGTAACGACGTCCCTTGCTTCAGCAGGTGGCACAGCCAATCCACTCGGAATGTAGGCAGATGCCTCCTCAAAAAACCCAAGCCACAGAAACTCTTCCCTAATGTCTGTGTCATTAAGCATTCCCTGTTTCTAATTGCTGAAATGTCTTTCTGTCAGAGCCATCCACGTGGCTAGATACCTGAGATACTGAAGAAATTTGCTGTAGAACTGTGTCGTACATCTTTTTCCTCATAGCTCTTATCAATGTGATACACTATTTTTATTGTTTTAGGTTATTCACTAATACTGTACTAATTGCCACCCTGAAATGTATTGAGGGAAATAATAAGCTGTTGCATCTAACCAGAGCTTAGCTGGCCTTTTGCCATTAGGAACTCCTGCTTAGAAACACCAATCACAGGGCAGGAAGGACCAGCTCTGTTTAGAGAACCGTAGGCAGGGAAGATGCAGTGACGGCCTTGTGCCCACAGGAGTGAATGGGAGAGAAAAATCCGTGTCCAGTTTCTCTGCACAAGCAGCTACACTGGAAATTCCTCAAATGCAAGTTCAATTCCTTTTCTTTTTTGCTTTTCTTTTGTTTTTTACTATGGTACTGAGGATGGAACTCAGAGCCTTGTGCTTGCCAGGCAGGCGCTTACTTGGCTCAGCTATCTCCCTGGCCCTGCGTGTTCAATTTCTAATTGAAACTCTTAATCACAGTATAAGCAGCTAACACACTCAATATCTTTAAACTTTAAGTTTCACAAGATCATAAATATCAAACCTACACTACTTGATAATGGTATAGCATAATAAAGTAAATACTCAATATGCAAATAACACAAAGTAAGTTTATGTTAAATCCACTGGCATTTGGTTGTTGTTGTTGTTGTTTTGAGAAATGGACAAAAGCTCTTTTATTCGGGAACTGTCCGCTTTTTGCACACAGAGGGTCTTGGTGATCTCTTCCCTCTTGGCTCGCAGGCACTCCCTGTGGCGCTTGTGCTCTTCCTTGGTCTTTGAACTGTGAGCCCTGGCCTGGCCAGCCAGTAGCTTTTTGTGGGTCTTGTCTGCCTGCAGCTTGTGGATGTGTTCCATGAGGATCCACTTATCTTGAACCCATTTCCCTTCCCCTTCAGGTACAAGCTGTGGTACACGTGCCGGTCGACCTTAGATTCCGGGTATCTCCGGAGCAGCCTCTGGGTCACCTTCTGTGGCACCCTTACCCTTCCGCTTTCCGATGCCCATGTGCCTGCCCGTCCAGCCAGCCACGGTGCTCTTCGAGCATCGCACCCGAGAGCGGATGGTCACAGGCTTGTGGATGATTAGCCCATCTTCGATCAATTTCCAGATCTGTTGACAGGAATTGGCATTGGCAATTTCACTGGTCTCATTGGGGGGTCCAACCAGACCTTCTTTTTGCTGCAGCAGAGCATCCTAGAGGCCGCCTCTTCTGAAGCCTGAGCAGATATACTCATGGCTGCGGCCGGCGCAACAAAAGGAAAGAACTCCTATTGGAGTTTAAAGTATAATATCCCATTAATCTTTTACAAAATTTAGTTGCAATAAAACTGATTGACACAAAGCACAAGCGCAGCACTGGGCAGCGTATGTCAGATGTTTAGTGAAAGGTGTGCATAATACTATATTGAAGAATGAATTGTTCATTCCAGCTAGAGACATCTGAAGAACATGGGGCCAACGGCACCACACTGTCTGCAATTTAAAATCCAACACCACTGGAACTGCCTGGTAAAAATGTAACAATCTCAGGCTTTCTCACCCCTTGCTAGTACCTCACCTCTCTCAACTGCAAATCTAAGATCTAAAAACCTTCAATTTGTGTAATTTTTTTTCCTTTAATAAATGCATAAACCCAGTCAACAAAATTCTAAAAAGAAACTCAAAGCACTTTATGTATTGACTGAATATGTCATCATTCACAGCAGAAAACCTAGCTGCAAACTTGTTGTACATCCAGTCGTGCATAAACACACACACAACCCCAGGTGTGTCCATTTTAGCACAAACACACAGCCGTTTGGCTTCTTTTCTCCCTTCCTCCATCCTTCACAGGAGGCGGTACTGAGCAGAGATGGGCAGGTCTGAAACTAAGTGAATGAATAACCAGACAGACTGAGTCAGAGGAGCAGACCTTCCTGCTGTGGTTCATCACTCTGTTTGCCAATTCAAAGAAAATATATTTGAATTTCTTGTATAGGATTTTTTTCATCTTTCTTTTATATCTTCTGCCTTTTTGTTTTTTCCTCCTTTTTAAATGAATTTAATCTCATTCCATTTATTTATTTATTTAGTATTTAGGAAAGGGTCTATAGGGTGTTCAGGGTCTCACTACTAGATCGGACTCTCTGAGCCATCTCCCCGGCCCCAACATTTCTCATTTTGAAGGACAAATTCTAGAATAATGTTGTCAGACATGTGAAAGAACATTCTTCTCCATATTTAGAAATTGAATGTTTTATACTGAATGAGCAGAATGAAAATCTTACTATATACCTCAATGCACCTCTTAAAGTGCTAAGATATCTTAATCTAAAATAATCAGTATATTGAAGAGACATCGACATTGCGATTTTGCTGCAGCACTATTTGTAGGACTCTACACATGGAAGCAGCCTATGGAACCACCCGCTGAAGAAAGCGTGAAGAAAGTGAGGTGTACGACACAATGGAATACTAGCCTGTCAGTAAAAGGATGATATTTCACTATTTGCAGAGCATGGGTAGAACTGAATGTCGTTATATTCAGTAAAAAGGGCCCAGAACCAAAATATAAGAACTGGACTATCTCTGTCAAATGTTAAAACTAAAAGAGTGGAATGATTGTTACCAGATGCTGAAGAGACTGCAGGGAGTAGACCCGTGGAAAGATTGCTCAAAGTGTACCGAGATATAGTTTGGAGCAAGATGTACTACTACTCCACATTAGGAGGGCTAACGGTACTAATAATGTACTATTCAACTCAAAAGCTAGCAGAAATTATTTTAAAATGTCAACTATGAATACATGGCAGATGAGGCAGGCAACAAATATTTTTTTAGGGCCGGCCAAATAGCTCAGCAGATTAAAGTGCCTGTAAGCAGGTGCAGGGGCGGGGCTTCGATTCCCGGGCCTGCTGTGCCGGCCCCGCCCCTTGGAGCACACTGAGGCAGCAGTGGAGACTGGATATGGTGGCCCGCGCCTGTAATCCAAGTTCTTGGAAGGCTGGAAACAGGCAGATCACTAGGGTCCAACCTGGTAGTTAGACCTGAACACCTGTAGACCTTTCCCTAAACACACACACAAAATAATTAATTGTACTGGAACTTTACGTAATGTACTAAGACATTACATTATACACAAGTGATATAATTTTATTATTTTCATGTATCAGTTAAAAAATTTTCAAAAAAAATCTATTTTAAGTCACTGCCATATTGCCATGGTACCGGAGAGATTCTCCTCTATATGTGTACCTTACTTGAGAAAAGAAAAAAGATTTTTTGTTTTTGATATATTAATTAGAGTAGGCATACAAATATGAAATTACATACAGGTAAACTTTTTGAAATAGTCATATGTTTATAGAACAATTATTATTTCCTAATTAAGAAAGAACTTATTTGATATAAAATTCAAGTAGCATATATAAAAATACTATTCTCTGTAATTATAAACACTTAATTTCTCAAAAATCATTATTATTTTAGAAGAATTTTTTTTCCTTTGGCCTGCCTAAGGGCAGGTCTGCTAAGGCAGGTAGAGGTAGGAATCGAATCGCAGTATCCTGCGCCTGACTATCTTTGCATAAGCAGGCACTTAAACAACTGAGCTAACCAGCAGGCCCCAAAAATCATTATTATTTTAAGGGTTTTCATTGACAGTTACTTATACTTCAAAAATTGGGGTTTTTTTGTGAAATCCATTCTTATTCATCTGTGGAATGAATTTCAAAATATCTTAAATAGAAATTTACCTGCTAGCTTGGAAAAACAACCTACTATAAAGACAAAAACAAATGAAAAAAGTAGATTTGACAATAACCCATTTCATTTTATTTTCTGCTAATTTATAAAAGCTTTAGCCATGACTTTAAGCAAATATTACTTTTAAATATCAAACCTTCACTAGTTTATCATGTCACGTGATAATAAAGTAAATATACAAATAGCACAAAGTAAGTTTATGTTAAATCCATTGGCTTTTTTCCCCCCATTGGCTTTTAAAGTATACTATCCTATTAATCTTTTACAAAATTTGAAGAATCAAAAATGTAGTTGAGAAGTTGTGGATGGAGTAATGTGTAAATTTGATTTATTTTTTTCAAAATATAAATTGACATTTTATATAATCTTATCTAAATCATAAAATTTAATGTATTTCTGATATGATAAAATGATGGTACCTTTTCTCAAATCTTTACATGTGTGCGTGGCAGGGCACACTTGTAATCCCAGTGCTGGGGAGGCTGAAACAGGCGAGTAGGAGGATCACCATGAGTCTGAGCTGCATAAGCAAGACCCTGTGCCAAAAAAATGCACAAATAAAAAATAAAAATAAAACCTGGAGTTTAAAATTGGTACTATCATCACTCTAAATTTTCATATGATGACATAGAAGTACTTCAAATTAGAGTGTAAAATTCATCAAGTTATCATAGTTTTCAGTTAGTCATGCTTTAATTCCAAGTAGCATTTTTTTTTTGTATTTAGTACAGGGTCTACAGGGTCTGCAGGCTGTACAGGGTCTCACCACATAGTGAGCCTCCTGTTTTCAGCCTACTAAGTGCTGGGATTACAGGAGTGCGCCACCACGCCCACTCTCAATTGCCCTCTCAGCATGTCCCAGGGGCGAGGCTGGCATGGCAGGCCAGGAATCAAACCTCCAGCCCCTGTGTCTCCCTAAGCCAGCGCTTTAACATGGTTTTTTAAAAAGAAAAAAGGTGAAAATAAAGTATGATAGAAACAAGATCTAATAAAATCCATGTGTTTGTGCATTGGAGCATTTGTGCACGCAGAGCCTGGCAGAGTAGGATGTCTACATTTCAGCCTCACATGAAGCAAGTATCCTAGTTCTGTACCTTAACTGTATACTGTGAGCAACCTAAGGTCTAATTGTATATAGATGAGCACATGCACGTTCATTTACTAAATGAATTTTAGCCTTCTGAATTTTACGCTGTTTCTGCCATCAACTTCTGCTTCTAAAACTTCTTGAAGTTTGTCTCTAGTTAAATGATCATGTTCATATTTGATGGATTAGAAAACTCAGAAAAACAATGAAACCATAAATATATATGTAATATTTGTAATATATATAATCTTTATTTTGCTGTTTTCCCAAAACAATTGTTTGAACTTGTGAGATATAACCCCCATCATGAAAATAGTATCTTATGAGAGTGCACTAATATAGCATTGTTGAATTTTTGAATATTATCAATGCATTCTTGTAGTTTACAATATTATAAATATCATTACTTGTGTATCTCTGGGTAAATGAATATAGACTGGACCTAACTGTTCTTTGTACATTTGTATAGACAGGTCCTTTGGCAATTATAGCAGCTAAGGTTTTTATTAGTTTTATGTCAAACTTCTAGTGTGCATGATATTGTATCTTCCACATTCAACTACCTATGTCGCTTGTATTTTCTAAAATTAAATTATAAGGTTAAATTTTGGACTGTGATCAACCTTCATCCTCTTGGATTCCAGTGCTGTGGGAAATGTCAGTCTGTGATCACAAGTATTTAGGTGAAGAAGGGAGTGTCTTCCTCCAAAATTTCCCCTGGGAGGAGTTTTCTGAAATATTCCAGGGTTTTGTTATCTAAGAAAACTTTGACACTGTTCTGAAAAGCTTCTCTGGCTATCTCTCAATGAGTCTTAAATTTACTAAGTCCTAGGGGCTGGAGATGTAGCTCAGTGGTAGAGGGCTTGCCTAGCACACACAAGGCTCTTAGTTCAATCCTTAGTACCACAGAAATAAATGAATGAACAAATTTAAATTCTAGACATTTTGACGTTCACCTTAAGATATTTCATTAAAAAAGGTTGTCTTTCTCTCTGCCTCACTATCTGTGTAACACACCTATTCTTGTTAATTAGCTACCTTAGGACCACAGGGGATTGTGGTTGATTCTGTTGTGCTGAATGGTGTGGGGGCATTTTGCTTTGGACTGTTTTATTGAACAGAGGAGGAGCAGAAGAAGGAAACACTTGATCACTTTGTAAATGCCACACACTGCAGGCAAAGCTTAACGACTGAAAGTAGCCACTTCCAGTGTATTGAAATGCCCGGGCTTTGCCTGGATGTATTTTACTTCTATTCAGATGGCAAAGAATAGAGTTCCTGTAAGACTGGGGATTGCAGCTCATTTGTGGAATAAACAGTCGCTTTGACCTTGTACAGGCAAACAGACTTTGTCTGGCCCGGAATTGCAAGGTTCTGGTCATTAGTTTGTGTTTATGGTTGGGAATTGGTAATACAGCCCTGTGTATATGGAGCTAAGGTTTGAATACTAATAGGACTCTATTTACTAACAGCTTTATGTTTTAATTTAAAGTTAATTCAAATTGAAATGTGCCTTTTAACCCTTAATTAGGACCATGTTTCTTCTAAAAGTCAACCACATTAGTCAAATGGACACAAACTTCGCTTGGGAACTGAAAGGCTGTCTACTTTCTTTCAACAGTAGCCACCCTGGTCTACTAAGTACATTTGTTTTTCTTTCAGTAAGTAAGGTAACTTTAGCCATGCTCCGTGTCAGCGTAGCTCAAACTCATCAATTACAACTGGGAGGAAAAGTGTGCCTCGTGCTTTGGGACCGAGGCCAAGATTCTATCTCCGACCTATTCTATCAGTATTATTCACTGGATCGGTAGTGCTCATAATACTCCCTATTCCATAGTTTTCTTTATTGCATCCCAAAGCTGTAAGTTTATTATTTTATACTTCATTGCCAGAGCCCCAGTTCCTGTTTTATGTGTCCCCTTTACAAATATGGAATCAACAAGTTCCCCAAATGGTTCTCATTTATCCTGTACAAATTGGTATTATTTTGGCTTCCTTCTATTATTTTATTCAAATTTAGTGTTTCTTAATGGAAAATTAACTTGCTAAAGGTCTCACCTTATTTTCCTGTGTCCTATTTGGAGATTTTTAGAATTTTTTTGGGGGGGGCAGGGAGATGATTTAGTGGAAATAAGCGCTTCCCTGGCAAGTGCAAGAGCCTGAGTTCAATCCCCGGTTCCGAAAAAAAAAAAATGTTGCATGCTTCTGGGGAGAACTACCCGCTTGCCCCCTCCCTTCCTGTCCCTCTCTCAGGACAGGTGCTTTCTTTCTCTCAATAAATATATTCTGCTCATAAAAAAGAATGTTTTGGGGTTTGCTCAACAAATTACCAGGCATACCTCCACAAACTCAGCACTTACAATAGAAGAATTAAAACATAGATAAGCACAAAATAGGAAATAGATCTTCTCTGTAGGTGAACAGAAAGAAATTGTACTTTCTAAACTGTCTTTTCAATAAGAGGCTCAGTTTCTTTCTTTCTCTCTTTTTTGTCTTATGTAGGATATTTATGGTGGGTAGCACTCACAACATTATCAGTTTCATTAAAAGAGAAAATAATCATTTGTATTTTTAATTAAAACTTTGTGTCAATATTTTCATTGAATTTCAGCAAATTTTGAATTTACTTCTATTCATTTCCATGACATTCCCAAACTTTGAATTATTCTTCTCTAAGCTTATAAAATAGGATAATAGCATCAAGTACATATTTTTTAATTCTATGGGTTAAGATAAAATATGTTAACAGAGATAGGAATATATTAATAGGAATTATTTGTTAGGCAATTTATCTTTCAATCCATCCAACTCCAAGTATCAATGTGCTCTTCAGCGTATCCTGCCCAGGTATAGGAAAACTATGCAATATTCTTTGATTCTCTTTCAAATATTAGCTATTACTTTTTAATCAAGAAAGAACTTCATTTGCTCTTCTTGTTGCCATCTATGATTTTATAGGTTCAATAGCTTTTTT
>NDGN011414405.1:592-11038 GCA_002564285.1 Tympanoctomys barrerae
CCAGGACAACCTCAGGAACCCGGGACAACCTCAGGATCCTGGAGCTTCGGGCTGCCTCCTTCAGGTTTCAACCTCTGTATGGCTGAGGAACACAAGGGTGTGAGAAGCCGAGGCCGTGTCCCTGTGCACATACATGCAAGTCTAAGACACACTCCAGACATCTGGCCACCTCCGGGCACTCAGGCCCTAGCTTCCCCCTCGATGCTATTACCTGTCCATCCTCCCCCACCCACCACCTGGACATGGTGCAGGGGAAACCAGGACTTATCAAGACAAAGAACAAAAGTCGTGGGGGAAAGAAGCCAAGAGCCATCTCTACTCTGGGGTAGGGCCCTTCAGTTCGCCCCTTTGAAATTTCAAATTCCAGTTTGTGGACAAAGTCCTAACTATCTCACAATATAGGTCCCCAACTGCTGACCAAACTCCAGTCCAGGCAGCCACATGGCCCGAGGCTGGCCTGCCCGCCCTGCTGTCTTTGGCAGCTTCCAAGATTCAGGCAGGAGTCCTGGGGCAGCTGGGGCCTAACAGGTCCTCCCTGGGGCCCCAGCCAGCCACTGGGATGCCCGGCCTTCCAAATGAGAACAGTTTTCACCTGGAGCTGGGATCAGGCGCCTGCTGATACCAACGGCAGGTAGGTGCTGTGCAATTTGGGCCTCAGCTCCCTCTTGAGTTCCTGCACCCTTCTCCTCCTGCCATGGCTTGACCCCGGGGCTGATGCACAGAACTTCAGAACTGTCTACCCAACCTGCCCAGTTGGCGGGTGGCAACAGGAGGTCCTTAGCAAGTGGCAGCTGCTGCACATTGGACTGTGGAGCTGGGCCTTATGCACGGGCCCCTCACAGAGGCTCAGCGGGCAAGAGGGACTTCCTGCAGCCTGCTCAGTGGTGGCGGGAAGGATGGTCTTCACAAGGAGGACCCCTCTGCCGTCCTCAGAAACCATGGGCGGCTGTGTGTTTGTTCACTGGGAGGCCAATGGCCACTGGATTGCCACAAGAGTATTTCCGAGAGGAAGATGAGGCTGCTGGGGCTGAAGGCCAGTGGGTTTGGAAGGAAACAACATTCATGTGGTTAACTGATAACTGGCCCCATCCCTGGGCCTCTGCCGGCCTCCTTCCTCCCTCCCTGTCCTCAGCGTGATTAAGATGAACTTACCTGCCTGCTAATCATTGCTGAGCCTGTTGATTTTGCCTTAAAAAATTAACTGGGCATGAGTTTGCGGTTTGCCTCACCCCTAACCCTGAAAAGGCCGGGGTGAGCAGAAGGCCTCCTGGGTTATGCAAGAGGCCGCTGGCCTCCCCACAGACGTCCAGCGGCCTTCTCTGCCGCCCTCCAAAGGGAAGGTTTTGCGCGAGTCAACAGTCTGCCTATGCCCTGCTCTGCGTCCTGAGCAAATTTGCTCTGTTACCAAAGAAAGATAAAGGCAGCAGAGTGGGGGTGGGGGGAGTTTTCCAAATGGGAATGCGAAGATGTGGCTTTGGGTCTGGGATTGCAGAATCCCTGGAGCCAGAACCTGTGGGAGGATACGAGCTGGGGCTTTTTCAGCCCGACTCTGGAGGTCCCTGGTGTACAGACTGCACCAAGGGAAGTGCTCTAAGATGTGACCTTTCTTAATATTTTCCCAAACCACAGTTCATCCTCAGCACCTCAGAGTACGGAAGGGGAGCTGGAGGCCAGAAGTAGAAAAGACCCACCAAGGATAGGGGGCACCCTGGTCCCCAGCTGGGATGGGGTGATAGGCTCTCACCGATGGCCTCAGTGATGTGTGGAAGGATGTCAGGGAGCAGATGGCTCTGCAGATGCCTTTTCCTGCCTTTTCTCTCTCCCTCCAAAGTCAGGGGACTTCACCTGGCCTTGTGTCTTGTGGTCCTCTGAAAAGCGGGAGCAGCAGCATGAGCTGTGGACCAGAGGGTCCAGTCATAGCCTGTCTTGGTCCTGTTCCATCTCTGGAGACATTAGGCCCTTGAGCCGGAGCAGAGCTCTGCCCTGACTCAGCCCTCCTAAGCCTTAGTTCCTTCCCTTGTAACATGGGAATGACATCTCTTGGGGTCGTCACAAGAACGAAATGGAGACATGTGCTGGAAATCATGGCCCTGATTTCTGGAGGGCTGTGTATGTGCTCGTAACTCTCATGCTGCCCAGAGAGGAAGGCTGTGGTTTTATCAGCATTGTATGGGCCACGGACACTGACAGTTTGAGGCAAGGGCTGATAATTGGGACAGAAACGAGAAGCAGGAGCCCAATCCAAGCTGGCTCCATAATCTACACCCCTAAGCCAAGGCCACGCTGCCTAAGCACACTACCTCTGAAAGATGGCTGCCAGTGAAGGGCCATGGCCACCGCTCTGACCAGTGAGCAGGGCATTGTGGGAGATGCTGACCCCAGGCCCAAGAGGTTAGGTAGACAGGGTGATCCGGAGAGGAACCAGGAAGGGAGCCAGGAGGACTCAGGCCTGTTTGGGTAGGGTGTCCATCTGGGCCACCTCCCTGCCACCGAGCAGTTTATGACATCTGGGTGAGAGTGTCAGTTGTCTGCTGAGGTTCCTGACCCTATCTGCAGGAGTGACCTTGGCAATTAGATAGGCCCTGTTCTGCTCATCTGAAGTGTCAAGGTGTGGGGAGCCCCTGCCTATTCCAAGCCCTAGTCTTGAGTATAAGGACTGAATCTACAACCTAGAAGGAACCCTCTGTCTCCCCACATTCTTATTCTGAGGGGCTCTGGGGATTTTCCGGAGGTCACTGAGGTGCAATGTTTGAAAGTCCTAGGACTCAGGCCAGGATCACTGTGTACAGTTGTACAGGTTGCTCACTGCACAAATGTTTTCCAGCCATGAAGGCTAAGTGGATGAAACCCAGCCCTAGTGTCAAAGCCCCTGAGCTCTGCCTGCTGGGATGGGGTGGGAGGTGGGGGTGGTTTTTTATTTACACAAAAGCTGTATGTAAACGACTGGGAGCCTTGGTCCACCTCTGGTTCCAGCCGCCGTCTAACCCAGGGCAAAGTTGCTTCCTTCCCTCCCTTGATTTTTGTGAGAGACACAGTCCAACAAGTACAAGAGATTCATTTTGGATCCTTAAAAATACAGATGTGATCCAGTGTATGAAGGGAACATCTGTAATCTCAGCACTACGGGGGTATAGGTGGGAGGATTTCAAGTTCCCTGGGCAACTTAGTGATTTAATGAGACCATCTCGAAAAAAAAAAAAAAAATCAAAAGGGCTGGGGATAGAGCTCAGTGGCAAGGCCCTGGGTTCAACCCTCAGCACCAAACACACAGACACACAGAAATACAGGTGCTTGGGCTAGGGGTGTAGCTTAGTGGGAGAGTGCTTGCCTAGCATGTGCAAGGACCGGGGTTGGACCTCCAGTGGGGGTAGGGGCACCAAAAACAACCACCAAACTCAGGCCTCAGCACACAGCAATGGCCAAGTCTTGGGGTGGGGTGAGAGGTGTGGTATGTTTTGAAATTCTCAAATGATTGAGAGGTACAGCCAACACTTGAGACTCTCCGTGGGGGGACTTGAAGCCCAGAGCTAGACAGGCCTTGCTGGGGGCACCACGTTTTCTAGCTTCATAGTCGAAACTTTCATGAGGCTCAGTTACCCCATCTGTAAGATGGTGCTGATGACAACCTTCTTCATAAGATCAGATTTTTCCTCATAAAATCAGTGGACAATGTCCACACAGCATGTGGCACTCTGTCCAGCAAGAAGATGACTACTAATTCTTGGTGCCAATGACTGCCATCATTGTTGTTCGCAGTAAGACATTGAGTTAGAATAAAGGGCTCTCTCAGGTCAAGCGTTCAGTGACACAGAGTAAATTCTTGGAAGATGGGTGGCAATCTTGCCTATACATCTTTTGGATTATTAAAGTATGTGGGGCCAGGTCTGGTGGCACACACCTGTAATCCCAGCACTCGAGAGGCTGAGGAAGGGAGAATGCTGTGAGCTGGAGACCTGCCTGAGCTGCATAGTGAGTTCAAGAGTTCAAGACTAGCCTGAACTCCACAGCAAGATCCTGTTGAAATACAAAAAANAGTACATGGGATTATCATCTGCTCTTTTACCTAATTTGTTAAAAAAGGAGCCTGTCGGGAACCCTTGCTTCCTGACCGCCTCCCAGCCACCTGCTCACTCCACTCCTCGACATCGGAATCATTTCCCTGAGCTGTTGTGCATCTCCTAAGCTTTCTTGGACACTGTCCACTGACACCTCAGAAGCTCTAAGACCATGTGTCAGCCTTCCTGCCTCTCATAGTGTCCTGCTACTTGCTTCTCTCCACAGCACTTGAGAGCAAGCTCTGTGTGACCGCTGAGGAAACAGATTCTGAGGGTAATGTGGTTTTTCTCAGTAAACTAAGTCTGCAGAGTCTGATCGGCCATCCCTGTGTCCAGAACAGCATTCTCCCCCTGTGCTGACATGGCCTTCTCAGAGCCTGGCCCAGGGAGCTTTGCAGCTGGGCCTACATCTCTCCAGGGCAGGCCTACACTTCCCAGGCAATAGGACAGGTGGGCGGGGAGGCCAGTCAGGTGTCCCCCCATGTCTGGGCACTGACACCCCAAAGAGAGAGGCTGAAATGCAGGATAAGTCCTTTAAACAGGAGTCCAGCTGGTGGGAGTTTCCTGAGTGAGACATGTGAGGTGTGGGGTCCTTCAGCACTGTGGGGCCTGCCCAGGACTTTCAGCCTTAGGCTGTGTGGGTGGCAGATAGGGCAGGAGGGGAGGCAAGGAAGGGAGGGAGTATGACCCAGGAGACAGGTCCTGGGGAGCAGGACCCAGGGAGAACCCTTCTTGGAGGGATTTGGAAGTCATGACAGAGCAGGCAAAGAGATTTTAACCACTGTTTCTGCTCGCACACCCTTGGGGTTCCCTCTGGATTCTCAGGTTGCTTCAGCTCACTGACTTTGGACAAGGCACCTTCTCACCTGTGTCTCAGCTTCCCCAAATGCAAAATGATTAGACAGCTGCTCTTTGGCAGCTTTGGAGTACCTTTAAAGGAATCTATGGGGGCACCTCTCATTTTATTGAGAGGTCTGGATCTTGATTCTCCCATCGGAGCCTATGTACCTCCTGGGTTGGGGCCGGGAATGCATTGCTCCATAACCTAGATTGCTGTCCCCCTGTCCCTCCCGCCAGCCTGTGCTTCCTTCCCTTGTGCAGATGTGGAGCCAGGGCCCTACCTGGCAGCTCCTGGGGGGAGCCCTGGCCCCCGTCTGACATCCTTCTCCGGTGCCTGCACACGGGGCAGCCTCTTCATCCTGGGGCCAGCTCCCCTTGCCACCCTGGCACTCAAGATTCTGCAAGGACTGCTGGGAAGTTAATCCCTTAATGCTGGTCACAATGGGATTTGGGGGGCCGTGGGAGGCAGTCTCCATGGAAACTGCTGTCCTGCCCAGGATCCACGCAAGGACAGCCACAGGGCTCAACTGGGGCTGCCTGCTGTCTCCTGGTCCTCCTGCTAAACTTGTGGGCCACAGTCACAGGCCTGGTCCTGTCCGCTTCTGAGCTCAGGTTCTTTATGCTCCTTTTGCTGAGCCTGTCCTCAGCCCAGCAGTGGGAGCTTCTGGGTCCCCCAGGCCTAGGTGTGAAGCTTGGCTTTCTCCTCCCCAACTACCCCAGGCCTAGAATTTCATTTCTCTGAACCTCAGTTTCCCCACCTAAGGAATGGACACAATAAGACCGATTGGCATGACTCTTGGGTGCTGAGTAGTGACATTCAGTGAACGCCCCTGCCACACCGCACCACCCTCCCCGGCCACCTGTAGAACCCCAGGCCCTGCCCTTACCTCTAGCAGACCTGTCCCCCTCTCTTCAAGGCTCAGGTTATCTTCCTCTGTCTTCCCACAACCCCCAGAGTTCTATAGCATCACGGTTTAACCCACAGGTGACAACTGCTCCTCTGGACTGTGTCCCACTGACCCTGCCATGCCCAGGTCCCAGCTGGCACTTAGTGCTCAGTATCAATTCTGAATACATGAGTGAAGCATTCACCACTCCTTCACCATCTCCTGTGGGTGCCATTTGCGTGCTGGATATGCAGCAATAAAGACAGTGGGCAACACCTCTCCCTCCCAGCACTGCATGCCAGCAAATCAAACACAGGCTGAGCTGGGCATGGTGGTACATGCCTGTAACCCCAGCACTCTGGGAAGCTGAGGCAGGAGAATTTCCAGGGTCAACTCAGCCAGTCTTACAAAAAAACCAACAACAACAAAAAAAAAACTTTTAAAGCCTGGAGGTACAGTTCAGTGTGAGGATCCCAGTTCAATCCCCAGTATTGGGGAGAGGAAAAAAAAAAAAATATCCACACAGGCAGTTAATTGGAATTTCAGATAACTAGTGACCATATATGTATGTGTGTATGTATGTACGTATGTATGATGTATGTCTTTTTCAAGACAGGTCTTGCTATGCAGTTCAAACTGACCAGCTCACTTTGTAGCCCAGTCCCCTGAGAGCTGGGGTTACAGGCATGCGTCACCACATCCGGCCAGTGACTGAGTTTTTAAACTTAAGTATGTCCCTAACAACGTATGGCATACACTTAAACGTCTGAGCTTTGTTTCCGCCAAATGGAAGCAAGAGGCCTAAACTGTACCTGACAGCGACTGCTTGGCTCATCTGGCTTGTATTTGGTGGGAAGGTCGGGCGACGCCAGGCAATGAGCAAGTTCAAGAAAAACACATTTTACAGACCTGTTAAGTGAAGCAAAAACTAAGGAAACTGCGCAGTGTGCCAGTACGGGGATAGGCAGGGGCGTCCTTGACTGCAGTTTTAGGCCCAAGGGGTGCCATCCGGAAAGTTCTCGAAGGCGGGGTGCCCCGACCCTGCGGGCTGTAAGCGACGGAGGGCGCCGCCGAGGCTGGGGCCCCGAGCTTGGCTGTCAGCTTCGCGAACCTCCGGAAACCTGCAGTCCCACCTCTGGTACCATCCAATGTCCTCTGTGGGGCGGGGAGCCAAAGGAAGGGGCCAAAGGAGCTGTGCAGAGAAGCATGACCACCTGCGGGAGCCGCGCGCCGGGGCGCCTCGACACACTTTCTCCGACTTTAGCTGTGCCGCTCGGCTGGAACAGCCGGAGGATCTCTGGGAGGCAGAGGTCCCTAAACTCGCAAGCGCTTTGCGCTTCTCGGGCTCCCTCTAGTGGCCAATTTGGACGCTAGCGCTCAGAAGCTTGCAGACAGCTACACGGCCTTCACCAATCAGAGGGCAGACTGAGCTACCATCCCACCAATCACAGACCCAGACGCATTACGTCGCTCCAGTTCCCGCCGAATCTCGATCATCAACCAATCAGAGAGCAGGATTTAAAAACCAGTTCCCAGGACCTTCTCAGAGAGGTCCTCTGGCTTCTGCGAAACCTGTGTTGTCCGCATCGCTCGCCTGCTCCTTGGAGGGAAGGGGGCCTCGGGTTTGGGTTGGTTCCACAGGGAAGCCCGCGCTTGCACTCAGAGGCACTGATAAAAAATATTCCCATCATTAAATACCACCCCTGTCCCATTATGAACGCTCATGTATGGGTGGGGGAAACGTGGCAAACGTGTGACCTGCAGAAAGAGACAAAGGACGCTTTGTGCAGCGCGGAGAGACCCTCCTCCTTTCCCAGTGGTTAAAAGAATAACAGTAACATCCACGTGTCAACCAGGAGCCTATCTCAGCTACCCAGGCCCAAGTTCTGCGAGTCGCTTTGTGTCCTCTCTCCAGTTCCACTCGCGCCATCAGAAAACCCAGCGCTCGCTGCCTCCAACGGTACCTCCAATTTTCATCTTCCTATCTCCCCCGCTGCCCACCACCTCCATCATCTCGGGAGTTGGCGAAAGGCTCTTCCCTTGCCTTCCTCTTCACTAGCCGGACCCCCCTCTCCAGCCAGAGATGGGGTGGTGACCTCTAACGAACTTGCATAGAATGGGGTGGTGACCTCGTACGAACTTGCATAGGAATCCCTCTCCTCCTTAAACTTTTATGACTTCCTGGGCACTGTCATACAGCTCCTGCAACTCCATACCGGGGATCAAACTCAGGACCTTGTGCTTATGCCACTGGGCTATTTCCCCAGCCCCCAATATGGTTTCTTATGTGGCTGACACAAAAGATCCTTCAGATTGGGACTTAATTGTGCTTCTCTGGGAGGGCTTTCTTACATGATTATCTAGGTTCTCTGTATGTCTAGGTTCTCTCCCTCCCCCTCTCTGTCTCACACACTTTTCTAAAAACTTAGATTTATTTTAGGAAGAAGGGTTACTGCTACCTTAGCGAACCATCAGTATCTTAAGTAGAAGAAAAAGAGAAAATAAACAG
This sequence comes from Tympanoctomys barrerae, assembly GCA_002564285.1. NCBI lineage: Eukaryota > Metazoa > Chordata > Mammalia > Rodentia > Octodontidae > Tympanoctomys > Tympanoctomys barrerae. The sequence goes on from NDGN011414405.1 coordinate 8,884, forward strand.
AATGAAATAAACCAGTTAGAGTACATTTTGATTCAATAGTGTTTGCTTGCTAAAGTTGCTGGGAAAACTTTTGTTCAAAAACAAAAGCCATAAAAAAAAAATCAACTTTTATTGAAAAAACAAAGACCTCAAATGGCCAGAATGTTTGGAAGCAGCACAATGTCGAGGCTGAGGAGACAAATTCCAGAAGTTGATCTCCTGGGCCTGAGTTCTGGTTCTGCCGTGAGCTAGTTGTGTAGCCCTGAAAAAGTGATTCAACTGTATTGATTCTATTTTTGTTTGTTTCTTCTTTTTTATTTTGCAGGGCCGGGAGATGCTGAGGCTCTGTGTTGGCTCGCTGAGTCACACTGCCAGCCCTGTGTCTGTTTTCCTATCTGCAAAATAGGGATGCAAAGTGTGTCTCACTGGGTGGTTGTGGGAATGATCGGTGCCCATGGCACGAAGGGGCTTAGAACTGTGCCCCGCACAGGGCGAGCTCCAGAGGGTATTAGCTGCACAAGAAGGGCACGGTGCAGACCCCAACAACTTTGGAGAAGTGTTTGAACTCAGTGCAGAGGAAAAACAATTCCTCCGCACTGGCGGGGCTGCATCACCTGGATGGTGTGGGTGGGGACAGCTACCCCTGCAGCAGGTGATGCGGCGAAGTCCTGGGGGTTTTGCTTGGCACAGCTGCCCACACCCAGCCTCGGGTCATTGGTGAGACCACAGAGCTCAGGTCACGTACGGGCAACTGCAATGGTTTTGATTCTAACAGGGATGCTCACCATTCTCCCAGCATGGGGCAGGGTGAGGAAACTGCATACTCAGAGCCAAAGGAGGTTTGGGCTGGGTACCGGGGAGGAGGAGAGACCTTGGAGTGCAACCATCAAGCACTTTGAAATGTATCAGTGTGCCTTTTATGTAGCTGTTTGACCATATGAGAGTTATAAGCTTGTAAAGCCTTATTTGCTTCATTTATAAGATAGGAATCAGTAATAGGGCTTCTTTATTGATTGCTTTGCAGAATAAACGTGATTACCCCTAAACACCTAGCAGGTAGCTAGCTGCCCAGCACACAGGTCATTTAGTGAATTCAAAGTGCTTTTTTCCAAAGTGCTTTTCAGTAGGAAAAGAAGCCTACTGATTCCTACAGCCCCAGAAGATGAGCCAGGACCCATGGAGACATACTGCAGGGAGAAAAGTTGGGCTCGGAATGAAAAGGAGCTTTCTGTCAGGTACAGTTGTTCCCAGGAAAAGCTGTGGTTCCAAACAGTCTGCATCTTGTCACTGCAGACACCAAGCAGAGCTCAAGGTCACCTTCAGGGTGGTTAGGAAGAGAATCTAAGGACAAGTAAAGCAGCATCTCTCTGGAACAAAGTCCTAAATAAAATGCTATGAAACCAAATCCACGTCAAGAATATTGGCTGTCCACAAAAAAGAGACTGGATTTGAACTCTTTCTTTATATTATTATACAAAACTTAATCAAAAATGGGTTAAAGAACTAAAACCATTAAAATATGGAGGGGAGGGATGGGGAGATAGCTCAGCAGCATAAACGCCTACCTGGCAAGTGCAAGGTCCTGAGTTCAATCCCCACTACCAAGTATATATATTAAAGTTTCCTGACATTGGATTTAGCAATGATTTCTTAGATATGGTATCAAAAGCACAAGCCACAAAAGAAAAGATAGGAATTGGTCAACATCAAAATATAAAACTTTTGTTTACCAAATGACCTTATCAACAGTGTCCTTAAACAAACAAACAAACAAAAAACCAAAAAAGTATCCTCCCACAGACAAGAACAAAAATAGTTGCAAATCATATAACTGGTAAGGGATTAATATCCAGAATATATACAGAACATCTAAAACTTATTAACAAAACAAACAATTTTAAAATGGGCAAAGAATCTGAATAGACATTTCTTCAATGAAATTATACAGATGACTAGTAAGCACATGAAAAAATGCTTAACATCACCAACCATTGGAAAAATGCAGACCAAGGGCCGGCCAAATAGCTCAGCAGATTAAAGCATCTACAAGCAGGCGCAAGGGCCAGGGGTTCAATCTCTGGGCCTGACCTGCTGGCCCCGTCCCTGGGGTGCCCTGAGATGGCAATTGAGACTGGGCGTGGTGGCGTGCACCTGTAATCCCAGTTCTTGGGAGGCT
>NDGN011414411.1:0-25372 GCA_002564285.1 Tympanoctomys barrerae
TTTTTTTTTGTGGAACCAGGGATTGAACTCAGGCCCTTGCACTTGCCAGGGAAATGCTTATTCTCCTGAGCCATCTCCCCCACAATTTTTATTTTCACTGTTGGGGTGTAACGTGGTGCCCTCCGGTCCAGTTCCCAGCTGTGCTCTTTCCTGACCGAGCGCTCGCGAACCTGCTTTTGCTGTCTGTGTCCCTAGCGGCACTTTTGTGCTCTGGGCTCCAGGAGGATAGCCCGTCGGGCCTACTCATGGCATCACTGGGCTTCCCCAGCTTGCATCTTCAAACCCTTCCAAATCCGTCTTGCAAACCAGGCTTCTGAACAGCATGAGGCGTGCGCCCACTAACAACGCCGTTTCATTTTTCTGGCACCAAATTTCGGTTCACTTCCCATTGCTGGGAGCACTTCTGTTTTAGTGCTGAGGGAATAAGCGTGTCTGACTGATCTGCTCACACGCAGCGAGTGGTCGTGGGATCCGCTCAGGGCAGGTTCACGCATCAGAGACTTGGTGATGGCCGCTGCCCTGGCGGAGCATGTGAGGGCCTGGGCAGGCGCTGCACACGCAGGCTGAGGGCAACCCTGCTGTTTGGAGGGGCCTGGCTCAGTCCCAACTCAGGGCAGACATTTTTGGTTTCTGGCCCCTCTGTGCTCGGTCTGGGTCTCATGCCAAGATTGCCTTTCAGCTTTTGCGCTTTTGGATTTTGATTTGCTATTATTCCTCCATCATAGGACTCTCTGCTGACTGAGGTCTCCTTCTTCAAGATCTGTTCAAACACCCCGGGGAAGCTGCTCCCACACCGGCTGCTTCGGATGGTTTTATCCGGCAGGTTCTGTCGCGCGGTTCAGAGTCAGGCCTGTCTCTCGCGGCTCCAGCCCCCGGCGACCGTGGGCTTCCTGCTCACCTCACTGGGCTCCCGTTTCCTTTTCATGGAGTGGGAATCACAGTGCTGACTCTGGAGGGCTCTGTAAAGAGTAAGTGGAATGGAGGCATGGGTGGCTCGGGCTGGAGCACGGGCTTGGTGTTCTGCTCCATGTTCAGGCTCTTGCCTTCGCATGCGCTTTTATTCTTCCCGGATGCAGAGCGCCGCGCAGTCTCCCCTGTCTGCATCCCACAAGGGCCATCAGGCAGCATTAAGGGAGTCAGAGGCTTCCTGGTGGTGCTTGGAAATAGTCTTCTTCCCCTGGGGAGGAGGTCAGAGAACAGAATGGAGCCGGGAGCTAACTACAAGAGAGACCAGTTATATGGTTTGTGCCTAGATCTCCCCCAAAGCCTCAGGCAGGTTCAGAACGGGACTTGGGGAGGTGGCTGGGGCTAGAGCGCGGGACGGACTCTAGTGCTTGCTGGGATTCGGGCTGGATGACTGCTGGAGCAGCCCCCTGGATGGGCCCCACCCCGAGGGCTGGATACAGTGAGCCTCTTGCCGCTCTTGCTGTCTTCCTCTATCGCAGGGCTGCCCTTTGCCATGACCTACTGCACTGGACCAGCCGATTATGAACTGAACCTCTACAAACTGTGAGCTAAGTAAACCTTTCCTCCTTAACTTTGGGCATTAGGCATTGTATTTCAGCAAAGAGAAAGAAGTAACTAAGATACCCAGGGAAGACTGAATCTCTGTCCAGGTCAGTCTGTCTGTCAGGGCCTTGGCGGGGAAGGGCTGGGTATTAATATGTGGGTGGGAGGGCCAGTGAGATAGTTCAGTAGACTAAGTGCCCGCTTAGGCAACTCAGGTACCAGGGTTGCTCTCTGGCACCACACGCTGCACCAGTCCCACCCCCAGGGGGCGCTGAGCTGGCCACCAAGACCAGGCACGGCGGTGCATGCCTGTAATCCCAGCGCTGGGGAGGCTGAGACAGGAGGATCACTCTCAGTCGGAGCTGCGTAGTGAGACCTCATACGGAATCTATATGATGTGAGTGGGGCCATTGTAGAGTGTCCTGTGGGTTCATTGGGCAAAAGCCCAACATTCATCTGACCTCCTGAACAAGGGGCAGCAAGTATGTGGCAGCCCATAGCAAGACAGTCGTACCCTTCAGAGGCAGGTCCTCAGAATAAACCTCTTTAGAGACACACATGACATATGTGCAGGACTGCGGGGACTCGTACAGACAGACACGTATGAACTGGGTGTCTATTTCCATAGACATTATTGGCTGTGCTGGAGAACCCTGGTGCATGTGGGTGAGTAGGGCACTTGGCGATGGTGCTTGGAAGTGGGGCCTTTGGCGAGTTAGGTCTGGGTGAGTCGTGAATCCGTACCCTCGAGTAGAGGCATTCAGGTTCAGATGAGATGCCAGAGGCCTCTGTCTGCCTCTGCCTCTGCCTCTGCCTCTGCCTCTCTCTCCTCTCTCCCTGTCCCCCTTCTCTAAGGCGCCCACAGTGAGATGCACCACCCACAGCGTCAGAGTGGAGGTCTCAGGATGAGCTCCCTTGCTGGCCTCTGCTTGGCCCTCAGAGCTCTGAGAAGGGGATGCCAGCTGCGTGAGTCCCCGCGTACCCCAGCTGGGGTGTGTGTAGCACTCACAGCATCTCCATGCTCTGCTCTTGTACAGACTGAGGCTGCTCACAGAGGACCCCAGCCCCCCTGCTGAGTAGCTTAAACTTTACCACCGCTCACGCTGACACATAAGCAACATCCCAGAGCACATCCTCCACACCTGGATGCAGGACACTGACCAACCACTATATAGACTAAGACTCTTTTGCTCCTGGGTTGAGAGGAGGGCTGGGACCTCACAGGCTGTTCCTAGCCTGAGGCACCTGCAGTGGAGCTGGTGGGTGGATGCTGGGCTGAGCCATCAGACCCTTTGTCCCCACCCCTCACCCTGCAGCTTCCAGGAATGTGGGATGCTACGCCCTTCCTGCCAAGAGGCCACCAAGGCCCCCCCCCCCGCAGGTGCATGGGGCCCAGGCCTGCTCCAGACCCAGGCTGAGTGCTCTAAGGGATGGGTGGAACCCTTTCTGTGGCCTGTCCTAGGCCAGGGCCCCTCTGCTGGTCCCGAGGGTCGCTCTCGACTATTCCTTCATGCAGACTTCTTCTCAGAGTGCTTCCCGAGAAACAGCCAGGACACTTTCACATTGCAAGTATTTTATTATGTCTGCTTTCTGAGGAACTCATAAGTAATGCACTTACCTCTACACCAAATTAAAAAAAATAAATATGCCCCTAACTATAACATACAGGAGAATAGAAGTAGAGCGAGGTGTAGCAGTCTCAGTGCCTGTCATAGCAGTAACACACAGGTGAAGCCGCTTCAAAAGGCGAGAAGCGCGAGACACTTGTGCCCTGAAATTATGTGTGCGGAGGCTTCAGGACCCGAGGGCTGCTTCCCTAGAGCCCCGAGTGTGGCCAGCAGCCCTCCACAGGACTCTGGAGGAGCGGTGGACGCGGGTCAGCTCTGACCCCGACTCACGCGGTGCTCCTTGCTTCGCGGGGTGACTGTGCCTCTTCAGAGTGCAGTGTGGGAGCAGCACAAAGACCACTCTGTGTTTTACGAAACACCAAGAAAGGTTCTCAGCCCAGATGACAGGAGACCTTTCTCCTACGTGGGCCGTAACTATTACCTGGAGGTCACGCAAGTGTCAAAAATAATCATCAATAAGACCCAAAGCACTGCAGTTTGCGCCACTTCAAAAGACAAGCAAATGAACAAAGACCCAAAGCAAAACCCTAAACAAAAGTTAAACAGTTCTGTGCAGCAAGAGTAGAAATCAGCAAACCACTGCGAGGGGAGCCATGAGTTTCGGGCCTAGAGACCCAGCTGCGTGCACAGAGGCCGTGGTTACCATGACCTAAGCCATCACCTGGGATGTCTGACAGGGCGTGGCCCAAACAAGAGACTGCGGTGCGTGCTTTGCTCAGAGGAAGGCAGGGCTTGGCGTCCGAGGGAGGGCCTGGTCCCTAAGCTGCCGCTTCCCCTCGGATGGTGAAGAGCTTGGGGGAGAAGGCCAGCTGGGATGCCGCCTGGCCTGGTTCAGTGCAGGTCAAACGCAGGTGTTCAGCACAGGTGTGCTGTGCTGGCAGGCGAACCGGCTAGGTGTAGGGGTGAGGGCTGGTTAAGCCTGCTCCCTTCTGAGAGGAGTGGCTGCTGTTTCCTGCCACATGCATGGCTCCCAAGAAAGGGGATCATGTGCTCTTTTGGCTTTTTTTACCCCTGCATGGAACGAAAATCTCAGGGACATGCCCCATTTTGTGGGAGCTCAGACCAGGCTGCTTAGCAGGCACAGGGCAGGGGTGGGATGACACGCTCCCCTCCTGAGGGCACGTAGGTGCCTTAGCCGTCCCAAGGTCTCCAGGAGCTCTCTGGGCACCACTGAGCTCTCACCGGCCAGCCTCTGCCATGTGCCACCCTGGCGGGCACCATTCTCCCTGCCTGATGGCTGAGACCCATCCCAGGAAAACCCCAGTAAGAGGAAGTCCTGGGCTGCTGGCGCTGCTGCCCGCTCCACGCCCTCCCTGCTCTCCTGTGCTCTCCTTGGGGCTCTGGGCGTCACCCGCACCCGGCCACCTCGGTCCTCCTGTCCTTCCTCTTGGCCTCTGCACCAGCCTTCCTGACCTCTGCTGTCCCTCCAGTGTCCTGGGAGCCCTTGACCCCATAGGCCAGCACTTGGGGCTCTTCTCTCTGCTTGGAGGGCCCGCACCCTACACCTGGCTGGCTCTCCTCTCCCCTTGGAACCTGTGCTAAGTGTGCCTGACTCCTGAGGACACCCTCGGCCCCCAGGGAGGACCGCAGACCCCCCACCTTCAGCCCCCAGGGAGGACAGCAGGACCCCACCTTCGGCCCCCAGGGAGGACAGCAGGCCCCCACCTTCAGCCCCCAGGGAGGACAGCAGGCCCCCCACCTTCGGCCCCCAGGGAGGACAGCAGGCCCCCACTTTCCTCCTGCCTTTGCTCCTGCTGTTTTCCTTCTCACATCCAGCACCTCCTACGATGCTGGCATCAGGCCATACAAGGCAGAGTTGCCCCCCTCGCCCCACCCCCCGTGGGCTGCTGAACTGAGCTCTGGCCGTGGCAGCTCCGTGTCTCCCCTCCCCACCTCCCCAGAGTGCGCGCTGCCCACGCGTGTGAGTGGCAGCTTCCCTGCGTGGACTCAAGGTCCACGAGCAAGCGTTGCTGGCACTTCCCTTGGCTTTTAAATGCTGCTTCCGGCTCTGCTGTGGTGCTGGGCCCAAGCCACCCAGCCCCAGCTGGCTGAGCAGCGGTGGACTTAGGAGCTTGCTGGTGGCCTCCTGCTCCTCGTCTCATTTTCCCCATGCGCCCCTGCTCCCCACACACTGTCAGGGTCCATGTTCCACCTCCACTGTAATGTTTTACGACCTCCCCTGGTGGCTCGCTCACTGCCTATTACTGTGAGTTATTACAGAAGAAATTCTGGCTTGAAAAGCTAAGACAACGGCACAAGCCATTTGTGTCAAAGGAATGTGTGCATCCTCAGACTCCAGGCCCATGGCCCTTACCGCGTCTCTGAGCTCCAGCCTAGCATCTTGGAAGTGTTAGTCCAAGGGGCTTCACCGGCAGGCCCCACAAGATGGAGAAGTGTCAGAGCCCCGGGCAAGCACCAGAGGCAGAGCGGTCATCCACGGCTTATGTAGGGTGCAATGCACAGGTCAGGCCAGTGGGAAGGATAGCAAGGGATTTCCGCTGGCCTCCCACATGCTACTCGCCAAGGAGGAGGCTTCCTGCTGCAGAAGTTGGCCCTTGGCCTCGATATATGCTCCCTTAATAGTCCACGCACAGGTAAGAAGCGATAGAGGGCCAGAAGGTGACCTCTGTACCAGCATGTCCCCAAGTGTCACTCTGTACTCCATCCCTTGCCCCACCTCTTACCCCAACTTGAGGAGTAAGGACTAATCATACTCCTTCCAGCCTAAGAGTTCAGAGGAGAAGGAGAAGCTGAGGCCAGGTAACAGAAGGCAGAAGGGCCACTCCTGTCCCCCAGGTGACTGAATTGGGGGTCTCAGGACACTCGGGCCTCCCAGTCTTGGCCTTTGAGGTGAGACTTCAGGATCCTAAGGAAAGTCAGGGCCTGTGAAGCCGCTGCTCTTACCCAGAGAGGCTATGAGGTCCCCTGGATGGAGTCCAGCCTGATCTGAGAGCGGGTGCATGGTGACCAAGGGGGCCAGGACTGACCAAAAGGAGCCGCTGTGGGCTGGCTTGGCAGTGCGGTATCTCTCCCTGTATCACCTCTCAGTCCTGAGGCCTGGACACTGCGTAAGCAGAGTGTCATGGAAACAGGCTGGGAAGAAGGGTGAGCTCCGTGTCCCTGGGCGATGCTGGCCTGGACCTGCATGCTTTCGCCTCCTGCCTTGTAGTAGCTGAAGTCCCACTCAGAGCCGCGTAAGTGCAAGGAGCTGGTGCTGCATCCCGCTGCCAGTCCAGGGGGCCCGGGGAGGTGTCAGGACTACGGCTCCTCCCTCTCTCAGTTCTGCTGGCCTCTGTGTGGACATGCTCATCTGAAAAGCCCATGGTGGCCACAGGAAGGTGTCAGCTTCCAGCCCTTAGTGACTCTGGGACAGCGGGTTGGGGGACAGAGCGTCTCTTCATGGCATGCATGGGACAGGAGCCTCACGGGCTGGCAGGTCTACACGCCTTCCCCATCCACATGACCACAGCACAGAGGCCAGACACGCTCCCTGCATGTGGGCATCGCGGCCTCTGAACACGCCGAGCGCCTCAGGAGGTGCATGTGTGTGCCCTGCTGCATGCAGTGCACCCGTAAACAGCTCCATTCACCACCAGCTGAGCCTGCACCGCTCTGTCCCTGAACTAGCGCAGACCCTGTCACCACAGCGAGCCTGTCACCACAGTGAGCCTGTCACCACAGCAAGCCTGTCACCACAGCGAGCCTGTCACCACAGCGAGCCTGACACCACGGTGACGGGCTCGCCTCTCACCTGTGTGCCCACGCCCTTCTGTTCCAACACAGAGGACGGCCAGGTTCCTGCCATCCACCCCTAACTGGTCCACCCCAGCATAAGTGTACAGTGGCTTCACAGTTGTGACCCCGCCACCCCTTGGGCTCGACACTTTCCTTGTGCTGCTGTCCACTCAGCCTTTTTGCTATCCAGCCCAGTGGCCAACAGCCATGTGTCTATTTAGAAATAAGTTAATTAAATTTAGTAACATTGAGTCCCAGCCCCTCAGCTGGACTGGTTGCATTTCCAGTGCTCTGCAACCACCTGTGGCCAACGGGCCGTGCCGACGCAGCACACTTCCACCACATCAAGTCCCGGGGCACAGGCTAGATGCTTTCTGTGTCCCTCTGATGGGTGTCTGGTGACCACAGGCCAGTCCTGCCTTTCTAGCTGTGGCCCAGGTCACACCTGAGACCTCCTGTTTACCCAGGGGTGGGGTGAGATACCATGGGTGAGTGCTGGGTGGCACAGGTACAGGATCCGCCCTACAGAGCAGAGATTTCTGTAAGAGGAGGTGTCCCCAAGAAGTCACGGCTCAAGGAGCTGCAAGGACTGGGCTGGGGGTGATGAGGGCCTCAGAAGAGGGGAGGCTGGGGTGAAGGCGCAGCGAGGCAGCACATCCATAAACAGCTCTACTCACCACCAGCTGAGCCTGCACCGCTCCTGGACCCATCCAGCCAGGGCAGGCGAGGGGCGCTGCTGCCGCAGGGCACTGGACTTAGGGTGCCTGGCACAGTGAGCGTGCTGTGGGCACGGAGGATGTGCCAGCACGAATGGAAGACAGGTGGGCATGTGATGCCCTGCAGGCACCTTTGGCTTTGCTAGGAAAGCCCGCAGAACCAGGAGAGAATGTCGCTGGAGGGTTGCATGACTCCTCCCCATTTCCAAGCCCCTCAGCAGTGGCCGCTGCTATGGGTGGTGGAGGAGCTGGGCCAGGAAGACCCCGACTTGGGCCCTCATCTCCCTCAGCCTTTCTGTGGCCCTTGTCCCCTCCACTTCTCAGAGCCCTAACTCCATGGCGCTGCGTGGTGGCTCTGTGCTGGGCCTGCCTACATTCTTGTCTTTATCTTGCTGCATCCGATTTTCTGATGCTGCCGTAACAAGTCACCACAACCTTAGTGGCTTAAAGACAACACCAACTTGCTGGTTCAAGCTTTCTAGGTTAGAACACAGCCTGCCAGGCTAAGATCAAGGTGCCTGCAGGCTGCAGCTCCATCTAGGAGCTGTCCCCAGCACTTAGCCTTGGGAGCCCTCTTCCTTTTCCAAGGCCACCAGTCACAGACCACGTCCTTCTCGGACACCACACCTGATCCTCTTCTGCTTTTTAGCAACCCACGTGCAAGTGTGACTCTGTTGGCCTCTGCATATAACCCAAAGCATGCTGTGCATTCGACAGTCCTAACTGCAAGTCCTCCTGGCCGTGCCGTGCAGGGCCACGTGGTCACAGGACGCAGGCTTTGGGGTGAGGCTGTCTGTGGGGAAGTGAGGTCTGCTACCACTTTGAGAGTTTCATCCCTACAGTCACATTCGTTCCAGGCTTTCCCTCAGGCAGTTACTGTTCTCACATCCCGAGTCTGTTTTGCCCCTGGCTTGCACGTTTGGAAAACTGCACTGTGGAGAAGCAAAGTTCATTTTGTGGAGCTACCAGAAATAGAATGAGAAACAGGGAGGAGTCTGGTCAGGTGTACGGTGCAGCCATTCTAGGGCAGAAAGAGGCTGGGGGTCCAGCACCAGGCAGAGCCCTCAGCGCTGCCCAGGGCAGACGGGAGGGTGTGGAGGTCAAAGGCGATGCCAGATGGGAGGAGCGGCAGAGCAGAGGGAGCACGGGGAGCGAGCACCGGGAGCCGTGCGGCCGAGAAGGTTGTATTCAGACCCCCGAGGGGGCAAGTTAGGGCACTACTTTGCCCAGAAAAAGAGACTAAAGATGTCTACGGGAACAGACGCAGGAATTTTGGCAGAGTAAAGCTTTGGGACTGATTACCCCGCAAGGTCAGACTTGATAAGCAGAAGTGGTCACCTGGAATCTAAAGGTGAATGCTCCTTATCAAATGCTGGCTCACCCTGGGCTCTTAGCAGTGGCCATCCTGCATGCTGTTCCTCAACCATGAGGGAGCCAGGGCTCAGAGAACGGGGAAGCCAGGATTACATGGAGGCCTCTAGGAGGCCACCGTCCAGGCCCATCACTCATACCATGCTCAAGGCAGGAAGGTGAGGGGTGAAGACAGAGCCCAGGGCCTCGAGGCTGGCTCCTGGGGCTGTCTGGGAGTGGGGGGCATGGGCAAGAGTGTGGTCAAGGCCGGGAGCTGCTCAGGAGGAGAACTGTATAGAGGGTCTGCACTGGGAGGTGGAATCTGGGGGGGGGGCTTTCAAAGCACTGCTCTCTTCCCAAACACTTGTGGGAGGCAGGGTGGAAGGGCCGTGCGGAGCTTTGGGAAACAGACTCAGCCTCTTAGAAGGAAACTGCCTTGGAAGGGCCAGCCCCGGTGCTCCCAGGGTTTCTCAGTGGGCACCTGTCTGTTGTCTAGGGGTGACCCAAATCGCCTCTGTCCTAGTGCAGGCTGCTTGAAGGTCCCTCCAGCTTTGGGCTGCATAGTGATGAGTTTTCTGCTTCACTCAGCACTTTCTGCTCACTTCTCAGGGCTCCCCCAAAGCCTTCTAGGGGTTCCTGGGTCACTCTGGCTCACAGGACTCAGATTCTTTGAAGATGCCCCTTTCTGCCCACAACAGGGCCTAAGACACTTCGTCCCCGCAGGGAAAGACTAGGACGGCTTTGGGCTCTGTGAACCAGAGGGCTAGGGGCAGCCATTTAACTCGGAGGCTATGTGTGCAGGTGCCCTACACAGGGCCCATAGCGGGCAGCGGAGGTCCAATAAAGCTGCTCACAAACGCAGGTGGAGGCTGACTTCGCTTCCTGGACTGTCGCCTGCTGACCCCTGCTGAGGGCCCTTATTCTGTCTCGTTCAGAGTCGTGCGCAGTCATAAAGCAGCACAGCCGCACGCCTGCCTCCCCCTGTAGTTGCTCTCCTACTTCCTCGGTGAAGGGCAGCCCACGGTCTCCTTCAGCCTGGGCAGCAGCCCCGAGATGGACTGTCTTCATCTGCCAGCAGCCGCACAGCTCCGCACCATGGCGCCAATTCCAGTGCGGTTTAGTGAGATTTATGGCTGTGAGCCAAGATCACAGAACCATTGACCTTCTGTGGCCAGGGGGAACCACAGAAGTCCACTGGCTCAAACCTCCCTGCCCACGCGGAGCCGCCAGAGTCCAGGAGGAGCTGAGACTTTCACACTATCTGCACTAGACTCCTTGTTCTGGGGCCCCCATGGTGGACCTAGGCTCTGAGAACCCCAGTCGGCCTCTCCGCCTGCAGCTGCTGTTTAGCAGGCAGAGGGTCCGGAGCTAGGACCTGGAGGGTTGTGTTGCCTTTGTCCTCAGTGGCCCCCCTACAGTGCCCCGCCCCCAGAGCCCATGCCCCGCCCACCGAACTCCTCCGCTCCCTCACCATGTGTGTTAGCCCTGGCAACCAAGTCCTCCTGGCGGCTGGCCACAGAGGTCCCCTTAATACTAACAGAATGGCATGCACGGGGAGTGCCTGGCACCCTCTAGATCGCCTGAACGCGTTCATCTCCCTTTCCTTGGATGAACCTGTGCTCTACTCTCACAAGCGTATTCACAGCTTAACTAAGAGGCTACGCATGCCCACAGCCATGCGCGCACACATGCGCACGCGCGCGCACTCAGGCTTTGTGAGGCACCTGGCTGCTTACTGTCGTGGGATTTTCCCGTGCGCACAGGAAGCGTGGCTGCTGACAGCGCAGTGCGGCTGGGCACTGTCCCTGCGGCCAGGACCCCGACCCCGTCTGGCGGCTGTCCCGCCCTCAGTGGCCTTTGGGACGAGGCTCCTGCTTCCTCACCTCCAGATCCTGCCCCTCAGCCTCAGCGCTGCCGCCCTGCCCTCGTGCCTGCTGCCCCTGCAGCTCCATCTTCTGGCAAGGTTTAGGGTTAGCGACACGATTTTATCCACTGCAGGCCACGAGCCCAAAACTGAGTTGGAGGACGAACAAAAGGATGCTAAACAACCCTTTCAACTCTCAGCTCCACTTATTGGTGGGAATGCAGGGAGGGCCCTTAGCTATTTATGGATTGCCATTTATTTTTCCTAAAGATGCGCTCAGAGTGCGTGCAGCGTGATACCCATGCGACCCTTTTCTGTGAAGCTCGGGCTTAGCAGCAAGCTCCAGCCCGGCCTCTCTGTTGCCAGCACCCTCCCCGGGTGGTCTATCTGCTCTTTGGGGGCTGTGGGCTGAGGCTCTGGGCATCCTTGACTGCTGTACCCAGATCTCTGTGTCTATTTGGATGTCCAACCTTGGCACCAGAGCAGAGAGGAGCCAGAACTAAGAAGTCAAGCAGGCTTCTCTGAAATACATGTTTACTACTGAGTTGGATTCATCCCGAGTTCTCTAGATGGCGTAACCTCTACCCAGCTCATAGCATGGGCAGCTGGAAAGGAGCAGACTGGGGCGACCTGAACTGACCAGGCAGGGACACCGGGGCTCGATAGAGCCGCACAACGTGAAGAGCCAGACTGAGGGGCCAGGCTGCAGGATCTCAGCAGAGTTGTATGGGGCAACCCCCCCGAGCTTCTTATGCAGAGGAGGGGTGTGGAGAGGCGTAGATGAGGCTGCCAGACACTGCCCCTCACTGTGACTCTGAACTGGACGATGACGCACCCTGCAGCAGACTGAATGACCTCTACCCAAAGGAGCTGCGTCCCCGATCTGACCCCTGAGCCCTGTGAGAGCCAGATGGCAACCCCAAAGAGAGACAGAGGAGCAGGCGGTACGTGGAGGGCAGCTCTGGGAGCTGGTGTGGGCAGGACGGGGGCTCCTCCTGGGGTCCTGGCAGAGTGGCCCTGCGACTCGTAGGCTTCGCTCTGGCTGCAGAGCCTCGAGGAGTGTGGGGAGTGCCTTCCTGTTCCTGAAGCCCCCGGTCTGTGGTACTTCATGACAGCGGGCTCACGTCCACCCGCAGACACATGACGGTGTAGCTGGGCTGGACTCAAGCATGGCAGTGGGCTTTGGAAGCCTCTTATCATTCCCTGAATTAGAGCCCCTCAGCTCCCTTTGCTTGGGTTTCTGTCTGGTGCACTTTGCTTATGACCTGGACAGTGAGTTCACAAAACAGGCAGTTTTCTGTCTTCAGAAAACAGCAAGGTTGGGGCCGACCAGTGGCAGTCGGTTAATTGGTAGGATTCTCACCCTAACTGCACTAAATAGCAATGTGTAGCACTAGGGTCACGACCCACCTTGTGCATATAAATGTATGGGCCGGTAGGGCTGGAAGTCCTTACAGTCTGGCACTTCACAGTCTGCCAGCTCCGGGGCAAGTGAGCCAGTGTGCGCTTTGCAATCAGGAAGAACAGGATCCAAATCCTGCCTCCACATCTTGCCGCTGTGACTGTGGCAGCCTCTGAGCTCTGGAATCCCACCCACCCTGGGAAGCAGGCTGGCTCAGGCGGGTGCCACAGGGGAGCTGAGTGCTCAGCAGAGTCCTGAGTAGAGGCAGCTCCCTTTGATCCCCTCCCCTCTTCTGGCTGTGACAAAGTTAGCAGGACTCCGGCAGGCATTCTCCTCGGACCACTTCCGGGATCCCATTCCAAGTCGAGGGCAGCAGGAGGACAGGTCTCCCCTGTAGAAGGAAGTGCCAAGCCCTGGGCAGGTCCAGGCCCTGCTCCAGCTAAGAATGGGGCTGTCCTCTGACCACACATTCCCCCTCTCCTGTGCTGTGCAGAAGCCTGGCATCTCCCCAGTGAGCAGCCTTTAGATTCCCCCTTCGCGTTGGGCCCCGCAAGCCTCTCACACGTGTCCGGGGCCAGGACGGCAAGAACTGTGATCTCCATTTGGCTTCTGCGGCCACTTGGTCTGGTTTGCACTGGCTTTGGAGTGACTGCTGTCTTGCTGTTTGGTTTTGGGGGCTATTTCAAGTTTTGTTTTTTTCTCTTTCCCTTTTCTTGAAGCCTTTATTCTAGGATGGAGGGGTGTGTGTGGGGGGGGGAGGGAAGAATTAAAAGTGAAAAACCCCTAAAACTCACAGCCCCATCTCAGCTGTCACCACCAGGATCCCTCTCTGGTGTGGCCTACGGTCCCACATCAGGGGTCTACACTGAGAGACAGGCAGGATGGGGCTCGGGGTCAGAGCACATGGACACCCTCCCCAGCAGCTCTTGTGCCTGCTGTGGTGTAAGCAGGGTGCCGTTCCCAGTGCGATAGCATGCGGCACTGGCTTCCTGCTCTCCAGCGATGCCTTTCCCAGCCCTGCAAGCCCCCAAAGGGGCGAGCTCGGCCATGGGAAGGGATGGGGCTCACAGACCCAAGAGCTGCTGCTGCAAATCTCCTGCTTCTGTCAGGCCCCCAGAATCTCTCTGTCCTTTCTGTGTGGCTGTTTGGCCGCTGCGTCCCACTGCCACCTTCGCGGGACCTGGCAGTTCTCCCTCTGGCAGCCCTGGCAGGAGGATTAGTGCATGGTGAGCTGCGTCCTCATCGCTGCCCAGGTTAGGCCATCTGGGGAGTCCAGAGCAGCTCCGTGGCACCTGGCAGACGCCGGCCTCGCCTCCAGCTCCCTCTGTACTCCGCTTTCTTCTTTCCCTCGTTCCTTCATACAGATTTCAGCTGTTCTGCAGTGCACATCGTGGCCGCCTTCCCGGATCCCGCCTGTCATTCCTGAGCTTCCCACCACACACACTCTGAGCGTCCGAAGGCAGAGAGGGAGCTTTGCCCATGCTGCAGCTTCCGACTGGGGCCAGTCTCCAGTGCCACCGAGGGGCGCTGCTGTCCCAGCAGAAGCGCAGAGGCCAGGGGACTTCACAGTCACTGTGCTTGCTCAGCCTGTGGCCGCAGGGGGCATGCTCACTGGAGACAGGGTGCAAGGGAGGGGCTGGCTCCTCCCCAGCGCCTGCTCAGCACCCTCCTCTCTGCCCTCCTGTAGCCAATGCTCCTTGGAGTGTGAGCGGGCCTGCAGCTGTGCTTCCTGGCCTGTCCAGGCTGCTTGCTTGGCCGGTGCACTGCCTCTTGTCCCCACCCGTGGGCTGCAGGTGCCGGTGGGGGTGGTGCTGGCTTGTGTTCCTCCATGGAGAGCTGCACTTGCCTGGTGGAGCCGCCGCCTAGAGACACCTGAGATAGTGAGCTCTCACCCCAGGTGTGGCCAGGGGCAGACTGAAGGCAGCTGCCCAGCACTCCAGTGGACGGTCTCTGTGCTGCCCCAGAGCAGTCCCCCAAGGCAGGCTTCCTGTGGTGTTCACCACTGCCTGGCTTCTCTTCTTGGCATTTGGTTTCTTTCCCTTGTCTCCAGCCTGGCTTCTAGGACACTGGATCTGTGACGAAGGCCATCTCTTCCCCCACTGGGGTGGCCTGGGGTCCTAACCTGCGCATGAAGAGTGCACCTGTGGCAGGGTGGGGTCAGGTACGAGTCAGGCTTTGGACCCACCAGCAGACTCCAGGCATGGCGGCCTCCAGTGCTGCCTTCATCTGCAGGGCACCCCGGGCCTGGAGGGAGGCTGGGAGGGAGGCAAGGAGGAAGCAGAGCAGAGGGAGGGCGCTGGAGCGGGAGTGGAGCTTGTCTGCCACTGCCCCACACAGCGCTCCTGCCCCCTCAGACGGGAGGCTTGGGAGGTGGCAAGGTTGGTCCCTCGGAGCCACTGGGAATGGAGACAAGAGGGCAATTAAGGGGCGAGGCTCACCCTCCCCCTGCCTCCCTCCCAGCCTCCCTCTGGCCTGTGGGCATCAGGTCAGTGCAAAGAACCCAAAATCTGAATTGGACAGACAGGTGGGAGGCACAGCTGAGCAGAATTGGTCCACGCAGCCCGGTGATGAGTGCGTTTCAGCGCTGCTCACTGGGCGGAGCTGCACCCCTGGCCTGTCTGCTGTCCTCCGAATCTGTCCTGTGGAGGGCTCCATCTCCATGGCTAGCGCCTGTCTGAGCTCCATTCTCTCTGCAGCTTGCTATGGCAGCCTCCTCCCACAGCCTTGCTGCATGACTCTGCCTCTTCCACGCTGCCTGGCACAGAGTTACAGCAAGCTTTGCACAAGTACGTGGTGTGTGGTCCTGCACCCTTGCTGCGCCTGGCCTCCAGCCCCTCCTCAGTGCCTCTGTGTGGAGATCCATCAGCTGCAGAGCTGGGCAAAGCCAGCCAGAGAACATGGCATGTGTGGGGTGAGGCACAGGAGAGGGTTGCTGCCCACTTCTTGCTGACTGCATGAGTAAACACACTTTGGTCCTGGGGTGCTTTCCTCTTTCCTGCCCAGTGTCAGGGCTCCACCTGACTTCAGCTTTCTGTGCTCCGACTCTTGTCTCCATTTTTTCATCCTCTGGCATCCTTCCCCCCAGCAGCTTCAAGAGCTGCACTGGCCAGGACGCCGCAGGGTCCTGCCCCAGCCCCTCTGCCCTCCCTTCCAGCTACTTTGGCCTTTAGCTGTGTGTGTCTCCCTGCCTGATGGCCTTTCTCAGTCTCCTTCCCTCTGCCTGGCCTCCTGTTCAACCCTCTGCCCCAGGCCCACCAAGTGGCCTCAGGAAAGACTCTGCCTTCCCAGGAAAGGCTGGATTTCCAGTCTCCCCTCCTCTCCCCGCTGGGCCTCCTGGGCAGCAGCTGGGAACACTTGTGCCACCGCTCAGGAAGATGCACTGGGGATTATCAATTGACTTGGAGTGTAGGATCGATGGATCCTGTTCTTTGCCATGTCTCTAGAACCTCACGGTGCCAAGCACGAAGAATTCCTTCAATGTGTTTTTATTGGTTATTGATTTTTTCATAGGTAACAAATTGGAGAAGCTGATTGAGTTGCATTTGCATTTTGACATTGTCACCCTGTTTCCTTTGAACCTTCCAAACCTATGTCCCAGCAGGTCGGAGCTTGGCAGTAGCAGTAATTATAACCCTAAATAGCATTTACTGAATTCTTTCAGTTTCCTGAAGCACCTTGACAGGCACTTTCTAATTTAGCACCACCAAGTCACCATGAAGTGACTAAAAATTTTCCTGTTTTACCCAGGAGAAAACTGATACTTGGTGGGATGTGGAAGGCCTGTCTGATGGCACCTCTGCTGGTGGGAGCTGTGTGACCTCACACTCCTCTGAAGAAGCCACTGGGTCTCAGTTGTCTCAAGAGCATGTCAAGCTCTTCCCGGGCATTCCCCGTACGCATGAGCCAGCTGCCCTGTTGCTGGACATGACACCCAGCACCCACAGCTCAAAGGAGAAGCTCAACTGGCTCCCGTTTTAAGGGAATTCAGTCCATGGTCAGCTGGCTTCCAGGCAGACCAGTCAGGGTGGAGGAGCCTCGAGGAGCAAGGGCGGCAGTAGAATAGCACTTGAGCCCAGTGCCTGCTGGGAAATGGCTGGGGGCCAGGTATCGTCCTCCGACTCACACCACTGCGACACACCCAGACACTCCCAGAAGTGCACTTCTCCAATCCCCTGGTGGATCCCAAAGCCTATGAAGCCGACACTGCACCTAAGCTGCCACACCCGACCCTACTTCATCTCCAAGAGAAGATGGCAACCAGGCTGCAGTTCTGCCTAACAGTCATCTGTGTGCAAGATACGTAATGGTCCCTTCCCCAAAGTCTCAATAGCACCAGCATTTTTCAAAAGCCCAAGTAAACATGTCTCCTGAGACTCAAGTCTTAGCTATGAAACTTTATAAAACTAAAATTCAAGTTGCATATTCCCAAGGTACAGTGGAATAGGGTAAACATTCCCACTCCAAAGGGAGGAATAGGAGGGTGGAAAAGAATAGGACCAAAGTAAGATTGAAATTCAGCAAGCAAACACTACGCCCTGTGACTCCACAGCTGGCACCTGGGACACGTGGGAGTGGGGGCAGCGTTAGGCAGAGCTCCTCACCTGGTCTCTCGGGCTGGTTCTGCTTGGGGTCAGCAGCTTTCCTCGGCGGGTGAGAAATACTTCGGGCGTCTCTGACTTGCTGGGGTCCCCACTGCACCTTGGGCTTCAAAGTATCACACTCTATCCTCAAGGGCTCTTTGCCTGACTTTCTAGGCCTTAAAAAATCTGAGTAGCAGCCTCCCTCATCCCAAAATTCTTCCATTCTATATGCCTAAAAAGCCAGCACCATGTGGATTAGGCCAGACCTGATGCCAGCTTGGCCAGCAGCCAGCCCCACTTGGACAACAGGTACGGTGGCCACCTAGTGCCTGAACGGCTGGACTGGGGAAATGCTTCCCTAGGCAGCTCTAAGTGGGCAAGACACCTGGTGCTCTTCTAGAAACAAAGTCTTTTAGAAGAGTTTACCTTTTCATACCCTTGAGTATGTGACACATAGGGTCTGGCCATTCCTCAAATGCCCTCAAGACATCTTTCTTTTTCCTGAGGCAAAGCATTCATAATATCTTTTTAGTGATAGTGTCTTTGGCAAAAATAGCTATTTTCTTCTATTTTATGCATGGTTCCTTTTTTATGTTTATTTTTTTAAAGAGAATACAAAATGGTTTAAAAAAACCCATTTAGAAATGATACAGAATTTCACTAAACAAAATAATGACTTCAACAATGGTTGTATTGCATAATGTTATCTTCAAATTAGTTATTTAGATTACCACACATAAACATGCAAAATTGGTTAAAAATCATTAAAAAATTAAAAAGGAGAAGAAAAATTAAGCATTAACTGCTCCTCTCAATAGACCAGCAGAAATCAGCAGTACAAAAATGGGCACCTGAGATGAATACATGCTTCACAAATGAAGAAATACAGATGGCAAATGCATACAGGAAAATATGTTCAGCATTCTCGGTCATTCAAGAGATCCAAAGTAGAATAGTGCTGAGGTTGCATCTCACCCCAGAGAGAATGGCTGTCATCAGGAAATCAGCCAGTAGCAAATGCTGGAGGGGTTGGAGAGCAAAAGGAGCCCTTCTCCACTATCGGTGGGAGTGTAGACTGCTACAACCAGTATGGAAACCGCTGTGGAGACTCCTCAACAAGAGAGGGCTGGAAGTCCCATTCACCCAGCTGTTCCCCTCCTGGGTGTTCTTCCAAGTGAACTGAAGACGTCACACCACAGTGACTTACCTGCTCCCGTGTTTGTAGCAGCATAGGTCGTCAGAGCTAAATCTTGGAAACAACCCAAATGCTCATCAACTGAGGAATGGATAAAAAAGATGCAGTATTTTTGCACAATGGAGTATGACTCAGCTATAAAAAGATAATCTCAAGGCTTTTGTAGGTAAATGGATGCAACTAGAGATAGTATTGGTGAGTGAAATAACTCAGACCTGTATGTGCAAACATTGCATTGTCTCCCTAGTGTGAGAACCTGGCTGAAAGGTAGAATAGACACCATGAACGGGAAAGCATCTGCCCAGAGGGGAGGGAACACTGGGGTGAGCGGAAGGACAAAAGAAAGAAGGGAAAAAAGGCACACGCTTCCTTTGGATCGAAATTTAAAGTTTTATTCTCTGCTTTTTGTTCTTAAATCTCACCATAAACCTGGTTAAAAGCAGCCAGAAGTAGGAGGCCACAAGCTGAACTTTAGGCAGTCTTGAAATGTCCTTTATCAGATAAATTAGTCCCTCACACTAAAAGCCCTAAAGACATGGGCAAGATGTAGGCAGAATTTCTACCAGAGTGTAATACACACAACCTCTATTCTAACTGCCAGCGGAGTCCTTGTTCCTAACCGAAGCCCCCTAAACCCGGCCTTCATTGCCCACCTTCCTAGCAGTGCTGCAGAATTACCCATCAAGCTCTGTGTACAGCATTCGAGGGTTTCTCTGGCCCACGTCTCCCAGTTCTTCCCACAACCAGTTCTGCAGGCTTCTAAGCCATGTGATCAGGTGCAGTCAGTCACACAAGGCCCCGCTCTTTAGTACCACAGTCTGTTTCAGGTGGCCTTCCCACTGCTGGGACTCAATACCAAACGCCCACAACCAAAGGAGGAGAGGCTTAACTGGACTCACGTTTCAAGGTGATTCAGACCGTGGTCAGCTGGCTCCAAGCAGAAGCCTCGTGGTGGGAGGGCATGGAGGAGCAGAGGTGCTCAATCGTGGTGCCCAGGGAGGAGGGCAGGGGGCAGTGCCAGCCAGGAAGCGGGCCAGGGAGCAGAGGAAGCGCCTGCGTCGCACCCGCAGCTCCCGCCCAGACGCCCAGGCAAGTGCGCACCCTCAGCCCCAGGCAGATCTGAGAGCCGGCAAGTTGGCTCCGCGTCCTAATCACTGCTACAGCACCCTGCAGCAGTCTCGTTTGCATTTAAAAATTATTTTCCTTTCCTGTGTCTTATTTACAGATGCATCCTGTATGCCAAGCACAGTGCCAGCACATAGCAGGACGTCGGAGTATGCACTGAGTGGAGATCGAGCAGGACGCTGCGTGGGTGAATCCCGTGGCAGCGGAGGGCACGGCATCCTCCAGCTCTGAGGTGAGCAGCAGTAGGACCGGCTTTGTTCCGACCCACTGCCACGCCCCAGGCTGGAGCTCCTCTGCCGGCTCCAGGAGGGCTCGCTGCAGGCAGACCTGCCCTCTAGAGCTGCTGCTGGCTCTTGCGCTGTGCTGCCCAGTGTCAGCTACCCACACAAGTGTCTGGCTCACCGAGTCCCCGAGAGTCCCTCAGAGTTGGCAGGGGCCAAGGCTGCCTTTGGAGACCCTCACTGCAGACTTGAGCCCTTGAGAGTCTGCTGGCTTTCCTTGGACTTTCTGCGGGTGTCTGGCCTTCTCCACTGTCCTCAGTCTTTTCAAGCAAGAAGGCGGCAGTGGTGGGACAGCGTCACCTGCTGTAGCTCCTACCTGTCAGTCTCTTGTTTTCCCACGCACCACCCGGTTACAGTCCTTATTAGATCTGAAGTAGTGTTTAAGAAAAATGTTATGTTTTCCACCTATTATTTATCTGCCCACAACTTTATCCCCTGTGAAGGATTCAGTGAGGTTGTCTCTTAAATCATGCGTGTGTCTGTGCTTGTAGTGTGTGTGACACACATGTGTGCGTGCACGTGAGCTTGGAGTGATCAAGAGGAGTGACTTGGGCTCAGCATATGTAAGAATCAAGCAACTGTACTAGCTGTGTGTATTTTTAAAAGTCTGATTTCAGTTAGTTCCTCTGTTCAGGTGACATTGTTTACACGGCTCCGTTATTTACGGTGCATGGTGAAACTGGGCTGAGAAATGAATTTACAGCCAGAATGAGCTGAATAAATCTTGGGAACAGCACCTTCCCTGACAGCCCTGTTGAGGGCCCTCAGCCTCCAGCTTTACGGCTCTGGCGCGCAAACACACTCCCAGGTCTGCAGCCTGGCCACACAGGACAGGGGTCTCCTGCGCCCAAACCCTCCCTCCAGGGACCCCAGCCCCAGGCCCTGGTCACGCCACAGAGGCTCCTGAATCAGATGGTGAGGAGTGGGAGCGAAAACTGTCACGGAGGGAAGCACAGCAGAGATTAAGCTCCCAGGAGACACTGCCCACGCTGGCCACCCAACGAAGGAAGCGGGCCTTCGCATCCTCTCTCCATTACACGGCCAGGCAGAGGGGCGGCGTGGGCCGCGCACTGTGCTAATAGCTGTGGACAGGCCGTGGAGCGCCACGGATTAATGAAACGCCTTTGCAGGGCCATTTGGCAGGACGTGTCCAGAGCGGCTCTAATGCTGACAGCCCGCATTTCTCCTCATTGGTACAGAAAATGAGGCAATGGCTCAGCAAGAAAGGAAAGATTCCCGCCTGCCTGGAGGTCTGGCACACACCTCCCCTACGGCGACGCCTTGGTTTCTGAGGCTTCCGTTCACGGCAGCCGGGCCCACAACAGGAGCATGTGGCCGAGCAGTGCTTCTGTTCCCGAACTCTGCACTGGGTGGCAAACACATCTGTGGTCGTCCTCTGCAGAACCACAGATTGGACCGAGATGTCACCATAGTGTGGGCAATCGAAAATGCCTCCCTGCAAGGGGCTCACTGGTGAAGTTCACCGAGCCATCACATAGTCCCCCACTGGGTGTCACGTGGCTACTAAAACATGATTCTGAGGCTCCTAGAAATAACCAAAGATGCTTGCAGCACAAGGTTTAGAAGCCGACGAGGTTACAAAGCTGGTCTGCAGCAAAGAAAATATGCATATGCGCAGGATGAGACCAGCAGAGAGGCCTCAGTGAGCACGCGGGTAAACAGGCGTTCTGGCTGCACGAGCACACGGCGTGTGCATGTGCGTGCTGAGACAGGGACACGCGTTCTTTTCAGAAACATTCTGGATATTAAAACTCCTAGTTGCCAGGAGATAGCTCAGTGGCACATGTGCCTGCCTGGCAAGCGCAAGGTCCTGAGTTCAATCCCTGGTACCAGAAAACTAAACCCAAAACACCCCCTAGTGGTGGGCTCTTGGAAGGCAGGGCTGCAGAGCTGCTGAGCGAGGGTCTCTGCCCTTCGCGGGTGGGGCTGCCTGCAGCGGGTCGGGCGTGCCTGCGCCTCAGGGTCTGCATCCGTGAAAAGGGAGTAAAACATGACTTGTGCTTTCAGTCAGTGGGGCAGTGCTTGGAGAACGTACCACGATGCCTGACGGCCGTCGAGTACTGGTGGCTTTTTGGTACTGGCTGGTCAGCACCTCTGCCTGGCTGCTATCTGGCAGTAAAGGACACAGTGCTCAAGCACACAACAGACCCTGAGGTGGAGCGACCCGCCATGGTCAGGACACCAGCGGGCGGCCTGCGGTGCTCACCACCCTCAGGCTGCCTTTCATTGTATTATTTAAAATTTTTTTTTCTGTATTTTAGGGAAGGGTCTACAGGGTGTTCAGGGTCTCACTACTTGATTGGACTTATAGTGATCCTCCTGTTTACAGCCTCCCCAGAGCTGGGATTACAGGCGCATGCCACCACGCCCAGTCTCATTGGCCGTCTCAGCATGCCCTGGGGGTGGGGCCGCATGGCAGTCCTGGGGATTGAGCCCCTGCCCCTGCCCCTGCCTGCAGGCACTGCAATCTGCTGCGCTATTTGGCCGGCCCTCGCTGTATTATTCATTAGCATGTGTGCAGCTCACGGTGAGCACCGGTGTCCCAGGGAGGTGGCACAGGCACACAGCAGGTCTCAGCTCCCTTCTGCCCCTTCCCCTTCACCTCTGTTGCCCCCACCCCCCTTTGAGGAGGGCTCTCTGCTCCCAGGAAACCATCTTTTATTTTGCTCTTTTTTAGATTTTGGGCTTCTCATTTCTGTTCCCTCTCAGCCCATGAACTCTCGACCTCTGGTGTTGCTGAGAAGACAAAGCCCAAACCCAATACGCTCAGGCCTGGACTTTTGATCTTTGTGTACAGGCGTGTGCACAGACACACGTCCACATGTGCACACACTCACAGACACGTGCACACACTCTCACACACACACACACACACACTCTCTCTCTCTCACACACAAGGCACCTCCCTCCGTCCACCCTCCCGGCCTTGTTGAGACCCTTTCCTTCCCTCACCGCACCCTGTCTGTCCCGAGTTGCTGCTTTTAGTCCTAAATACCTCTGACCCTTCCCTGTCACGCATCTCTGCCCTGGCTGCTGAGTCATCTGTTTGGCTGGCTGTGGCAGCTTTTGCTCTCGTGACCGCTGGGTCGGGGTCTGCTCCTTGGCCAGTTGACGGACACCTTCTCCCAGAGGAGGGGCTCAGTGACTGCCCAGCGACTGCCAGGTGGAGAAACGCTGCCCTGGGCCAGACCCTTCTTTCATTCCCTTTCTGCTGCTGCGAGAGCTGACTCCGAGTTATCAGCCTCATGGTGGTTACTTCTGCAAAACTGCCCACGGGGAATCCTCTGCTAGCGACCAAAGCACACTTCTGTGTCTGCCCACGTCCCCACAGCGTCCCAGCCTCTCTCCTGTGGCTTGGGCAGCTGGGGAGGCAGCACTTCGAGGCTGGCGCATACGCTGCAGCTGGGAAGCAGAGAGAGGGCTGGCTGGGGTCCCCAGTCCCTTGGAGCTGCCCTCATGACTGGACTGCGCCTCTCAGAGGTCCACAACCCCTGCTAATGCCTCTACCCTGGGCCCAAGTCTTACCCTAGATCCATATCAAAATGGGCCCAAGCAGGGCTGGTGAGATAGCTCAGGGACGGGGAAGTGATTCCTGGCACCACATGGGGTGCCAGCCCTGCCCTCGGGCATGCTGGGCCAGCAACAGAGAGGGCGTGGCGGTGAACTCCTGTAATTCCAGTGCCGGGGAGGCTGAGAACAGGAGGATCACTATGAATCTGAGCTGCATAGTGAGACCCGGTACCAAATGCAATAATAATAATAATAATAATAATAATAATAATAATAATAGTAAAGATTCCATGCTTTTAAGTTCCGAGTGCCTGCCTTTGCAGAGGCTTTCTCTGATCCCTTTGATTAGCAGTAATTCCCCACCCTCAGCACTCTCAGCTCATAGAAGCGTGGGCACCCCGCGGGCCAGCAGTGCTGAGCCTTGAGCACTGCACCCAGGGATACCACGCGTGGTGTTTAGTGGAAGGAGTCTTGACGATCCTGGCATCTGCGTATGGAGCAACGCACTCCACTCGACCGCGTGTCATCTTTCACAGACTCTCCCGGCAGCCTGTGGCAGCAGGGCTCCGCAGTCCGGGTGGAAGAGGAAAGGTGGCTGGTGTGCACTCAGTGAAGGTGTGCGTGCGTGCGGGGCCGCAGGTCCTGCCGCCCGGCCTGTGGGCTTCTGAGCTAGGCGTCTATCTTGGAGGCCGGAGGGAGAGGAGCACAGAGCTGCACCGGGCAAGGCCCCCGCCAGCCACTAGACCCTCCCCCCAGCACTGGTGTCCTTCTCAAGGCCAGGGCTTCATCAGGCCCACTAGGCCTGGAGAGCGGTTCTTCTGTGCTTGGTGTATGGCTTTCTTTTTACTTTACCTCAAGTTCCAGTGAGATACAGCAAGCAAGTGCTGTGCACACAGTAGGCCCGCAGCCAGGCTCCAGGAAGCAGGTGAGCTTGGCCAGCTGCCGGCAGCCAGAAGCACGCAGGAAGGAGATTAAGTGGCTCCTCACTACGGAGCTCCTTTTTAATAATTCCTGCGTTGTCGACTTCCTTTCAAAACAAGTGAGACGTTCTGAGCTGACAGGTAAGGCCGACTTCCTCCTGGGACTTCGCTACACAAAGAGGCCCTGCAGGAGTCTGGGAGAGGCGCCTTGAATGCAGGAAGGAGAATCCTGCAGGCAGCAGAAGCGGGGCACGGCGGCGCCCGGGCTCCTCAGACCTTCTCCAGCAGCAGCGAGTCTCCCAGGGAATCACGCAGCTGTCCTTCAGACTGGACTTTTGACCTTTAAGAATGAAAAGATCCCCAGCCCTCCAACTCTCTGCTAGAGAATGCGGTGTTTGGACAAACCGCTCGGAAAGGAGGGGATACTTTCTGTCTCTCGGGAGGGCATGGGTGATGTGTGCAGCCTAGTGTGGCACGCGGAGAGCCGGCTGCAAGGGACCTGTGGAAAATTATAGTGTGCACGACCCTCAGCTGCCGCTCTCTGCTGAGAAGCACTGTGTGGGCCCTTAATTGCTTTCTGGACCTGAAACAAAAGCCTTACCAGTCACTCTGGCCATTACCCCTCGCCCCATGGCACTGGCTCCTCAGTTACCTACTACCACGTGCTGTCGCTGGGGGGCCCTGGTGCTGCCGCTCCGCTCGTCAGGTAAATTCAGTGACCCTGAGCAGGAAGGGGCTCAGGGGCTGCATGCTGGGGACCCCTACAGCAGCTCTGCCTCCCGGCCCCAGTCGTCTGCAGCCGCTCTGTCCACAAAGCCCCCACTGCTGAGCTATCTCACCAGGGAGGGAACTTCTAAAGGTGCTTTTGATTACTGCATTGTCGAAGGACCCTGGCCCACCTGAAGATGCTCTCGGTCTCCATGGTGGCTTTCCTGCTCATGGCCTGTGTGGTGGATGCAGCTGGTTTGGCGCAGCTGGCCGCGGCTCGCCTTAGGTGATGGTTCGCTGCCTGCTGGCCAGTCCCACATCCTGTGCTTTGCCTGGCACCTGCCTGTGTGCAGAGATGTTCTCTTGGCATCGCCAGTCCCCCGGACCTGGAGCAGGCCTGGCTCTGAAGCCCTCAGAAGGTGGATGAGGCTGCTCCACTGCTCCGGGTCACGCGCTGTGCAGAGGTCCAGGTCCCAGGTGCGTGCCACATGCCTCCCAGTTGCTGCGGCTGCACCATGTCACCAAGAGGCAGCCCCTTAGCCCTGTCCTTGGGTGAGGCTGGCGGAGTCCAGGGTCCCAGGTGGACATGTGTGCAGATCTGGACAATGCTTGTCCAGGAGCTGTGGGCACGCTCTGCTGGTGGAGATGCTGGGAAGGGCGCGGGCCTGGCACCAGCTGCTCTGCCAGGCTCCCCGGCAGAGGGTAACCTGAACACTTGGTGGGTGGCTGCTTCCTTTTAATGACTGTCTTAGTCACTTTTTAGTTGTTGCTGGGACAAATACCCGACACTCAAAATGAAGTAAGGAAAGGTTTATTTAGCTCACAGTT
>NDGN011414413.1:0-25507 GCA_002564285.1 Tympanoctomys barrerae
AAGGAAGGAAGGAAGGAAGGAAGGAAGGATGGAAGGAAGGAAGGGAAGGAGAGAGGGAAAGAGTGAGAGAAGGAGGTAGGGAGGGAAAAAGAAAGTGGCAAGAAAAGCAGGGACAGAAGCAACTATTTGGGATGATTCTGATTTTACATTTCTCTATAGCAGGCATACTACAGAAGGTAACCTACAATGAGAAAGGCCACTCACATCTGCTGAGTATGGCCTGCTCAGTGAAAGTGCACTTATTTATGTGGAATGCCAGCAGTTTAGAAAGGCTGGGCAAGTCACCCAAGCAAACACCAAGCAAACAAGCATCAGAGCCACGTGCCTGTGGCTTCTGGGCTAACTACACTGCCACACTGCTTCCCGAAGGCAAGGAGAAACTGCAGAGGGCTGTGCACAATGGCCAAAGAGGGAGACGCTCTGACAACAACACAGTGTGGACTCCTAGAACGTGTGGCCAAAGGCTGCCCTGGATTTGGAGGAAGGAGGTCTTCAGTGGCAGGGAAAGCTTGGCAGCCACTGGAGAGTGAAGGGAGAGGCAGGTATCTCAGTGAATCTGCTTGCACACAACAGTGGATTTGGCAATAGGCTATGAAGAAATTGCTAGAACAGACTTAAAAATGCGGAAGACATTAAAGCAGAAGAGATAAGAGGCATTTGTCTCAAAGGGAAAAAAACTGACCCTAAGGCACTATGAGATATGAGGTAAAAGATGAAGAAGAGAAAAATATGTCCTTAAAAATCTCAGCTATTTGCTAAGAAGAAGAAATGACTACTTGTCATGTGTTTAAGAGCATTCTCAAAATTACGAAACTCTTTTCTATGTTCATACAGTCACTGCCAAAGCTAGTGAGGCCACGTAGCGGTATCAAGGGGCCCGATGTGAATCACAGACATGAATCATGAGGGCAGAGCCCTTCTACGGACATCCTGCCTAAGAGCAGCCCCCGCAGCACTGCCTGCAACGCTGGCCCCAAGTGAGTCACTCAAAAGGGCTTTCCCTGTTTCCTGGAGCTCCCACACTCTATCCATGCTAACGTTTACCCTAGGCAGCTTTGCCCATTCCCTGCACTCCTCCTAGTTTACCTCAGTTCCCTTTATCCCTCCCACTAATGCCTTACAAGAGAATCATTATGCATTCTTAGACAACACAAAGTTTAAAACACACAATTCACTCTTTTAATCTTCTAAAATACCCGTT
This sequence comes from Tympanoctomys barrerae, assembly GCA_002564285.1. Lineage (NCBI taxonomy): Eukaryota > Metazoa > Chordata > Mammalia > Rodentia > Octodontidae > Tympanoctomys > Tympanoctomys barrerae. Next base: position 1,202 of record NDGN011414413.1, read on the forward strand.
CTTTAGCTCTGTACTTCTGTTGACTTTTTCCTCTTGTGAATTACAAGTTCTTTTACTTCCCATCCCCTCCTCAAAACAAGATTTGCCAAAATAAAGTGAGTGAAATTGACCAAGTGAAGGGTTCCTTTTACTCCATACAGGAAAATAATATATAAGTAACAGTCTCAAGTTTAAAGAGAAGAAAACATTCATGGGTCTGGAACATTTTAAATAAGGCTTTTCTAGAGAAACAAAGAGAACTAAACTCTCTTTATCTTCCCTACTATGTAATCAAAGTTTAATCAAACACCCACCCAACATTCCACACAGTACTGACAGGGAGCCATAAACTAAGAGGCAAACTAGCACAGTCAAGCAACTGCTAAGTAGCTGGGTAAGCATGGTTCTTCAGAGACTCAGGCAGTTGATGTCCAGAGACACAAAGAATAAAAAAGGGAGAGTTCTCTTCCTCTCCTTCATTCTTAGGTCATCAGGTCATATTCAATGTGCAAAGCTGAGGTCTGGTAGCATTTCCTATATAATGAATCCCACCAATGGAAAAAAAGTACTGTATTAATGAAGAGATGAGGTAAGCAAAAAAAAGAGGAAAAAGCCAGTATCACCTGATTGGGTGCTCAGCTGCAAAAGGCAATTAATACCAGCACAAAAATGAGACTCTGCAAGAGAACTGAGGGTACAAACTCAATAGGTAACAGTGACAAGACCCCAACCTCTAATTCTCACCCTTGCTCTAATCCTTTCAGGAAAGATGAATATTTTGGTTCAAATCCTCCAGCTCAGATTGGTCTATTGCTTCCCTTTGAATGACTTCCTTTCCTTTTTATATTCCTTCAGTCTTATTTTTGCTTCTTCCTATTTGGTCCTATTACCTTTAAGGCTAGGGGGACAAAAACAACACAGTAAAATATTTTCACTGGGGTAAAAATGTTTCTCATAAAAGAGTAAAGACTTGTAAGCATGATCTAAATCTCTGCTGTGTAATTCCTACACGTTATGTGTTTCTTTAGACCTCTCCACAGGAGGAAGGAATGCCTTTCCTGGCAAATACAAAGAGAGTGGCAAGCTTCGGTGTGTGTTCCTGGAAGCCACCTACAGCAGCAACAGTGACGCCCTGAGTGTGCTGAAGTGAGCCAAGCGGAACCGGTTGCCTGTGAGTTCACATGTGAAGTCAAGCAGAAATCTGCTACTTTACCTAACTTCTGTGGGGCATTCTGTCACCAGTATTTGAAAGCTGAGTCACTATCCAATTCACTTGTATCAGTCCTTCAGAAATTAGCCAAGTTTATAGAAAAGTGTGCACACAAATTCTCAATTCCTGTTTTTTTTTTATACCTACACAAGAAGTGTAAATCTATGAACATGATGGGACCTTGGCAAAGGCAGGACACGAGTTGGCTTCAAATCCTTTTTAGTTGTAGGAAGAGATAAATAATGGGCCTATAGAGAAAGAAGGATATAAAGATCACAAATACTCTACTCTTTACTAGAGTGCCGCCTAAATATTTAATAAGGATTCAGCAAATCCACTGTCTCTTCTCTGCCTCAAATTTGCATTTTCTCAAAAATTTAAAGAAAAAAATCAGCAAGGGCCAATTTAGTGAGCCAGGCAATCACCTGACTTCTGGACCAGCAGCCAGTACCCCACACAAGTACCCCACGTATGCTCTCTTTCCACAGCCCCACCCGATCTAGTCTCTGCCATTCTTATTTTAAGTATTTATGTTCTCACTGGGGATTCATGCAACAGATTCCTAAACAATCCTCTGATATCCAACTTGTCTCGCCTTCCTTCTCCCTGTGCCCAGCCCACTACCACAACTCTGTAACCATCACACTGGCTCAGTGCCAGTCTTTCTCAAATAAAAAACTGACCTTGGTGTACCCACCCTACAGCCAGCTCTCCACTACCTATAAAATAATTCATCTTATTTTGGCCTGGCTCTATCTTTTATAGTGACACAGAAGCATAAATCTGAAGAACACAACTGGCCCTTCACAAACATCCTGCTATCTGGCATCCCTTCTAAGAGAAGGCATCACTCACCTACCCCACTGCAGCTTCTTCCAGCAATCTACTACCTGTGGTTCCAGGTCAGCCAAACTCTTCGCACTACCTGGGCACTTATATGTGCTGTTATATTTATTTGTCTCCCAAAGGGGATGGGGCACTAGGTAAGGGAACCAGCGTTTGCTGAATGCTAAGGAATTGTTCAGTAACTTGCAATACTGCCAAAGGCTTTCCATCTACTTCTTACTCAATGAGCAAAATGAAGACAAACATCAATGGGATTGGGAGTTGAAACAGACTCAGCCAGAGAAGCACAGGCCATGGATAAGCAGGTAAACTTGCTCTAAGATCCCAAGATGATGGCAGCCACAGACACACATGACCTTTAAAGTGACTCAACAGCCAGGCAGCTGGTCTTCTCCCAAATGGACTTATCTACACAGATTCTTCTTCCCCTGCACAGGCTCTTTGTAAACTGGATCAACAGTTCTAAGCCAACTCAAATTTTTTTATACTGAACTGTGCACAGTTTAAATACATATCATGGAGATAACTCTGATATAGTCATGAAATTTCTAGCGAGCAACTATGTAGCCTAGTTTAACCTCCATGACATTTCTGCCACGCTGAATGTATTAAATCTTCTTAAATAACATAATTAATGAAAGTAAGATCAGATTTCTCAAAAATCTGATTTTAAAGTTTAATTAACTTAAAAAGATATAAAAGCCTTAAACGGAGTTAAAATCTATTAAATAGGGCCAAGGTCTGGCAAGCAAAAAGTCCTGAGTTCAATTCCCAGTACCAAAAAATCCATTCAATGGATCACACTGTCATGAAATATAACCAACTTACAATTTTTCCAAAGCAAACAAGCCCGTGTACTGTAAATTATTCGTGAAACAATTTGGCTTTAGCTAAAAAGATGAAAACACAGCATAAGCAAGTTAAGAAATAAGACCTAGAGAAAAACTCATATTCATATAATCAGAACTTGACTATAGAAAGCAAAAGAAGCAAGATTTAAAACTCTACTATCCAACTGGGTGTGGCGGCACAGTCCTTGAAACCCAGCACTCCTGAAGCCTGAGGCAAAAGCATCTAAAGATGAAACCCAGTTTGGGCAATTTAGCAACTTAGCAAGGCCCTGCTTCAAAGTTAAAAAATGAAAGGGCTGGGTGACAGAGATCAGTGCTTAAGTGCTAGGGTCAATTCCCATGCCAGAGAGAGAGAGAGAGAGGCAAAGGAAGGGGAGTGGAGGGGAGGGGAAGGGAGGAGAGAAAGCTGTCATTAAACTATTACTCTCTATGCTAATACTCAATTGGTAGAATGCCACATACTTAGGACCATAAAAAGCACAGGTCAAGTAGCCTTGAGGTCAGAATGTATTTGCCCAACATGATAATACAAATTATGTTGTTTCCAGCACTTTTCCCATAATTTTATTTCCCTATCCTGACAGGATTAAGGTAAATTTAGCTGAAAACAATTTACTTCCATTTGAATGTGAATTTCAAATGCAAACAAATAATCATAGAAACATACACAAGACCAAAACTTTTAGTAATACTTAAAAAGAAAAAGCCCTCCAACATACCTATCAGACATCTATACCTTCTACTTAAATTCTTAGCAAGACGTCATAGCCATGATGTACACAGACAACTGACTTGTGGATTTTTACATGCACTATTGATCAAAATGTAAGAGAAGATATTGTTTATATGTTATCAGTAGCTCATAAACGTGAAGAATTACTATGAAAAGAAACTGTATTTTAATTCTTCAATAAATAAAGGACATTTAGTATTTAAATAATACATTTTCAACTGCTGAAACATGCACCTATAATACTCAGGTAATCTGAGTATTATTACACTACTTTTCAGCAGTCCCTGCAGCAGAGTATGGCTTGGATAACCACAGATCAATAAAGTGCTTTCACAGAAACACCTGCAGTAGGGCACAGTGGCCCCAGCTATGCTACAGTTACACAGAGCTGCCAGTCCACCTTCTGATAGTGCAAGTGTGATTCCATAACACGCGCATTCTGCACAGGATCAACTCTATAAATAAACGCTAAATATTTTTGCAAAGTATTTTACTTTCACAGTCTCCCAGAATAATTAGTAACAAAACTAAGCAAACTTCAACACTGTCATTAGCTTGGCACATTCTTAACCTTACTTGTAACTTTTAAGTTGACCAAATATTGGTGATGTTTTGTTTGGTTGGTTGTTTAATCTATTTAGTACAGGGTCTACAGGGTCTCACTACATAGATCAGACTCATAGTGATCCTCCTGTTTTCAGCTTCCCAAGTGCTGGGATTACCGCCATTGCCAGTCTCATTTGCCATCTCAGTGTACCCTAAGGGCAGGGCAGGGACAGCAAGGGGATCGCACCTGGCACCCTAAAATTTGTCTAAGCAGGTGCTTTAGTCTGCTGAGCTAGCCAGCCCCAAATATTGGTTTTGATAAATAATGGAGTTATAGTGTGATGGTAACCATGCGTAACTGTACATAATTTCACAATGCAAGCCATCGTTGTCCCAAATTCTGCATACTGAGTTCTTAACACTATTATTCTTTGAAATTATTAAAATCAAAATCCATGACTGGAGAATTTGTTCATTTATTGTATCTTGGATAAAGAGTCTATGTAACAAAAAGGAATTGAATAAAAATCTTCAGATATTACAGAACTTTACAAAAGAGATATGAGAAACAGCCCAGCAAACAGGAATAAAAGAGATTATTCTTTAATGTTGCTAAATCATCATGTTCATCACTACATACACATCAGCTAGAATAGATACTCCTCAGGGAAGGAAAGTTAATTCCATCTAAACATGTCCTTTCTATGGGAAAGAACCTAAACCCAACTTTCCACCTGTAACTTGAGAACTGATTCCTTATAACAATTAAGTGCAAAGAGGAGGTCAACATGGGAGCACTGTATAAATGTAATTAGATTACCAGATCATGTTAATCCTACCATTTTCTCTTGGAAAAGACAATGAAATTTATTTGATTTTGATAAGTCAATCTGATAAAGTGACCCACAAATAAAAGAAAGCATTGTTTGTGCAGTTAAGAGTTGTTTAAGAAAGAATTATCTAGACTCTGACTAGCCAGTTAGATTGACAAGATATGTAAACTTAGCTTTGGCTTGGAATGTTTAAGAACTGGCTTGTTCATAAAAGATTTTATTGAGTTGCTAGGTCCTCATGTCACCCAGGAAAGAACACAGTCACCCCAAATTCGGGTGGGATCTCCCAGTGACACCTCAGAAGAGTCAGTCCAGTTTAGTGAGCTGACCTAGCTCAGCGGAACAGCCCCTGTGAGTCTGATTCCTGGTCCGCCCCCCCCCCTCAAAAAAAGGCTCAGATTAGTGAGCTAAGTCTTTTACAGTGGGAAGGGGTGAGTAAAAGGGACTTAAATGGGGTAACAAAAGGGAAGACTTGAGACCAGGGCCTGAGAATGGCTGAGTATGGTATGAGTATGCAGAGATCTAGCAGGATAGGCCGCTCCTGGCCTGGGAGTGGGGGGTTGCTGCAGGATGTAGAGAGGGCTGTGAGGCTGTGATTGTTCTTCGAGCTCAGGAACTTGGTGGCTGGGCAGCAGGGGGTAGGCGATCAGATCTACCAAACAGTATCAACTTGATTTTTCTTTGAGACAAGGTGTCTCTGTATCGTTCAAGGCTGCCTCAAACTCCAGAGCCTCCCCCTCAGGAGTTGAGATTATAGATACAAACTGCCGCCCCAGCTACAGGATCAACTTTTGGGCTACTGATTATATAAATTAATCTATGTTCTCTTTCCTACACTTTGATAAGTATAAGTAAGAAAGAGGAAAAAAAAAACTATATTGGGTAACCAACTTTTGAAACAGTCCCAAGTTAAATTCAATTCAGAACTTGTTCCACGAGTTCATTACTTAAGAAAAGCAGTTCTTTGGTCCAATCTTTAGAGTAAAGAAAAATACAAAACAAAACAACAAAAAGAATCAGTGCTGACAACTAATAGTCCCTTTTTAATAAAATTGGGCTGAGAACTGGGAAAAGCTCAACTGAAACTTCTCTGGAAAAAGCCGCTCCCCACCCACAGTATTAAAATACAGGAAACTTTGAAGGAACAAAAAGAGCCACAAAAAAAAAAAAAAAAAAAAAAAAAAAATAGGCGTTCCCTCACATGACCATGCTGAGCTGTCCTCGCTCTGGTTCTAATTTTATCCACTCTTTGGATTTTAGGGAAGGGCTTTTTTACACATTCACTTCAGAAAAAAGGAAAACCAGAAGCGCCCCAGGCCCGGCCACGTCACCTTGGGCTACAGAAGCAGGGCCGAGGCGGGGCAGGGCCGGGGACATCCCAGAGGACGCGGAGCGCGGCCATCGGGATAGGGGCGCTACGGGGGCCCTCTCGCTTTCGGTTTCCCACAAAGTCTAGAGACCTCCACCCCATCCCGGTGATTGGCCACCAAGTCGCTGACCGGGCGGCTCGGGCGCGCAGCCTACCTGAGCCATGGTGAGCGCGGGGCCGGGAGGATGCGGACCTGCAAGAGACAACAGGACTCGGTCAGCCGCCGCCGCCACCCCGCGCCCCGAGCCCCACCCCTGTCGTCCCCGGGGTCACTCACGCGGACGGCGGACCCAAGCGGGCGGACTCTGATCAGAGTAAGCGCAGAGATGCGGACCGAGCTGCAGGCAGAGCCGGGCGCCGGATGCAGGCGAGGCTAGGAAAGGCGTGGCCCCGCCCCGCCCCGGCCTCGGCCCCGGCCCCGCCCCGCCCTGTCTTGGCCTCAGCCCCGCCCCGTCTTGGGCGCGGCCCCGCCCCGTCTTGGCCTCTGCCCCGCCCCTCCCCGCCCCGCCCGGTCTCTGCGCCTGCGTGGGGCGCGGCCGTCCAGTCCCCAGCCTGCTAGGCCAGTGGGTGGGACCCCGGAACGCGAGGGCGTCGTTGGCAGACAGCGCACTGGCACTTACCCCAAGAAGGTGTGGGGAGCTGCCTAGAACTAGGGGTTTGGGGACCCGATGCCCCATTCCCCTACCGGGCTGCAGGCATGGCATGAAGCTTTGAGGCTCAGTTCCCAAGTAGTTTCTGTTTCTTTAAACTTTTTTTTTTAACGTACTGATGATTGCTTCTGCGATGCCTGTCTTACTGTTTAACTGTTTCAAAACCTCTGCCAGAAATGTTTCTATTTTCAAAACCTGCCTATAACTTTAATAAGACTTAAATTGGATGCACCTGTACTAGTTTGTCATAAAGCCTGTACTGATATTCGGGAGAGGGGGGAAAGGACAGATACCCAGAGTCCTGCACCAAGGTGGCACTGGAAGGCAGAGGACCCACGGAGGGCGCCCCCGGGCGTGGGAGGCAAAATGATTACAGGCATGATTACAAGCAAGCGCCACCATGTCCAGTCTCAATCGCCATCTGAGTGTGCCCCGGGGCAGGCCAGCACTACATATTGAGATGGACACCCCACCCCACCCCACCCCACCCCCGCGCTGGGCCTAAACAGACGTTTTAGTCTGCTGAGCTATCTGGCCGTACAGCACTCAGTTTTTGAGAATGAAGAAGAATAAATTGAATGGAGAAGCGATGTGGTTCTTTGTACAGAGTTCCTCCTATTCTTTCATGAGTAAACCACACGCTTTGTCAGGACAAAGTCGCAGCAGAGCAGCTGTTCTCTGGAAAGAAAGCAAAGCTGCAGAGTAAGTACAGTTTACCACACTGCTGGGGGCCCAGTTCACTTTCTGGTTGACTTCCTCTTCCAGGGGAGCCCTTGCCCCCTATCCAACCCCATCGGGCACCTCAGCGCTGGCCTTGGAGGACTCCAGCATCACTCTGCCTCCACCAGTAACAGCCGCTTTGCTCTGGGCTAGAGCACGGCTCCCCACCTTCGACCTTTAAAATCCTGTTTCCTACATTCACTTTCTACCCTTCCAGTCATGGAATTAGACGGCCTTCTCAGAGCCTATACTTAACACTCACGTGTTATAGGAAAATGGTGCTCATGATGTGCTAATGGCTGGCTCTAAGCCCTGCGGCTAAGTAAAAACAGCTAAATTACTAGAGCCAGAGTCCTGATGTTACATTTACTTCCTGTTACTTCAGCGAATTCAAGGGGACCAGGCACTGTTCTAGGCACTGGAGGTAGTGAGGGGGGTGGGGGAGGGGCCAAATCTCTTCCTTCTTTGGTCAGACTTTCTGGTGGAGCAAAAAAAATTTAATAGCCAACATTTCCAATGTGCTGTCTGCTATAAAGAAAATAAAACAGGGTTCATGTGTGAGAATGAGGAACACTATTTCAGAAACCTGAATCAGTACAGTTGAATTAAATTTGACAACTATTTACCAAGCACATGGAAAAGGCACACAGATTTTATGTTAATATAAATGAAGCATGTATGCAGACATGAAAATGAGAGACAACCTAAGATATGAAAGGAATGCACAAAGCACAATCAAAATGCAATTGATTTTCAAGGAAGCTAATAGTTTGTCAAGTAATCAAAAAAAAAAAAAATTGGGAGTAAGGATTGGAATTGGACCTTTGGGGTGGGGTGTTTTATCAGGTAATGATGTGGGAAAAGCTAAAAGAAGGAAAGGGCCTGCAGAGGAACAGAGTTGATGCAAGATATACAAATAGATAGGGGTTTATAGGATTCGTTTACAAGGGCCACCCACAGCAGAGTCTGAGGGGAGAGTTTAGCCTTGGCACAAGACAGCCAGGCCAGGCTGCCTCACCAGCGCTCTCTGCTGCTCTTAGCTATTCTCTCTAGCAGGGGCTAAACTCTTTATTTGCGAGAAACCTCACTGAGCTCTTTAACTCTCCTTGTCTATCCCCAACTTTCCCTACAGCTAGGGCTGCAAAGCACATATGCTCTGAAGTCAAAATGAGATTAGAATCTCCATTCTACACACACAGCAGTCACATGAATCAGACAATCGCTGATTCCTAGCCTTACCTTAACTGATGCTAAGAATTAAATAATCTGTGAAAATGCCTAACCAATTGTGAAAAACTTGGTTTCTTTCCCACTACCTCTTTCCCCTAGCAAAAACTCTCCCTGCCTTCCCCTCTCCTGTTCTGATGCGGGAGCCCCGCCCACACACTCCAGCCACTTCTCCTCCAGACTGCTCCAGGGCACCAAGAACCATGCCCTCACCAGCTTATCTCGGAGCTGCCAGGCCCAACTTGGGGAAAGCAGCTGATGCTTCTGAGATTCTTCTGTCATGGCTTATGACTTAATTACTTTTCTTTCATGGCTGAGACAAAATACCCAACACCCAAAATTAAAGGAAGAAAGGTTTATTTAGCTCACTGTGGAAGTTTCAGTCCATCATTGGCTGAGTCCAAGGCAGAGCAGCACACAGCAGAGAGGCAACGATTCATGGTGGCAGAAGACAGAAGAAGCAATAACAGAGAGCAGATGACACCATCCCTGATAGTGTATGCAGGCTACCCATGGTAGGGAGGATGTCACACTCGAACCCTTAATCCTAGCCAGAACTGTGCCAAACCAATCAGTGGAGTGATTTAGTATTCCCAACATCACACACGCTAGAATCAGCCACCTCTAAAAAGTCTGTCCACTGTGACTGCATTAGAATTGGGGGGGGGCATCTAGGCACAAGCCACAAAATATTATGAGTTGTATCTAGATATCTCCCCAAAGGCTCGTGCAGTCATAGGTGGCTGGATCTAGAGTATGCAATGGATGCTGGGATTGACTCTGGGTCCAATGCTAGGATTAAAGCACCTGGATAACATATAAGGAACAGAAAGAGGGCCACTATTGTCTTTGTTTGTTGACTGTTGCTTTGCTGTGCTGCTTTGTTGCCCTCCATGAGCTGTTTCTTCTCCTTAATGTCCCTCTACTGTGCCACTGTGCCTTAGAGGCAGCCAGCTATGTACTGAAAACTCTACAAATTGAGAGCTACACAAACCTCTCCTTTAACTTTAGATGTCAGGCATTTTGTTTGAGCAACAAGAAAAGTTACTAAGACATCTCTCCCCATTTTCCCCTGCCAAAGCCTTCCCATGGATGGATGTAGAGCTGTCCTAGAGCCCCCCCACACACACAGTCTTCATAATACACCGAGCCCCAATCCTCATCTGCTGGTGCCAAGCACTCCAAAAGCAATTTAACTCAAGTCATCTCCCTGGCCCTATTTCAAATGAGTCTTTCAGATAGAATATGTTATGCTTAATTTAAATTTTAAAAACTAAATTTTAAAAAGCAATAAAAATACTAAGCGTACTCATAAAAAGGCAAGCCTGTTGTCTCTTTTATTACTTAATCCCCACACCTAGCACAGCACTCAGTAGCCATTCATTCCATATTTTGAAAGGATGAATGAGTGCATTGTGGTACAGGTCTGTTTGTTTGCTTGATTAACAAAGGCAAATTACCACAATCTAGTGTTATTCAGAATGATCAGGAGATATCAAAAAGAGGCCAGCAGAAACCTTGGAGAGAATTTTGTCAGAAGAAGAGACTTATTCTCAGACAGAGGTTTTGATTTTAAAGAAGTCATCTGTGACCAGATAAGGTTTCATCTCATTATCTTACTAGTATACAACCTTGGATGATGATTTGATTTTTTCCTTTCTGGAGGTCCGAACTAGGGTTAAGTGAATTGGCTTGTTTAATGCCTAAAAATAGCAGAAAGGCCAGTTTCAATTACTCTTTCTTTCCCAAAATTCTCACTGCAACCCTCCCCATTCTCCCTGATGATGATTCAATACCCACTTTCCCTGCTCAAAAACTAAATCAAGTCCCTCTGATTTAGCCCTAGTCTCATATGGTAGGCTGTGGCTATCACTAGCCAGCTACTCAGCCCCCATCCATAGTATGGCTTGTTCTAATTCCTGGGGCCAGTTTGATGAAACTCTTAACACTGGCATCTGTCTCTGGGGTGTTTCTTCAACCATTCAAAGAAATTATTGTAAAGCCCTGTCATTGACAATGAGAACTCAGTGAATTGTTCAAAACGAGGCAACAGAACCTGTCCAGTTAGGACATTCAGTAAATGGACTGGTATGGCTTGTGCCTGGATGTTCCCCCAAAGGTTCATGCAACCGTAGATGATACTTTTTCAGAGGTGGATGGATCTACAGCCTGTGACTGATTCATAATGCAGTGCTAAGATTAAGGGTGGCAGGATTATGGGTGGGAGATTACTAAATCAATTCACTGATTGGCTTGGCCCCTAATCCTGGTAGTGGAGACAGAATATAAAATCGGCAAAAAAAAAAAAAAGCTGCTAAGCTCTCTTGCTTGCTCTGCTGCCTTCTGCCCACCATGAACTGTTCCTCCTTTGCTATGTCTGTGTCTCATACCACCCTGCCTTGGAGTGAGCTGGTTATGAACTGAAACCTCTACAAACTGTGGGCTAAATAAAGCTTTTCTCCTTTAATTTTGGGTGGGTATTTTGTCTCATAGCAAAAGAAAAACAAATAAGACAGGGACTATGATGACATAGCAGAAATCTATTAAATAAGCAGCTGGAAAGAGTGGTATAAGAAAGCTAGGGAGGTTCCTGGTTTTGATGGTTAATGTGTGTGATTCACTGGGCCACAGGATGCCCAGATGTCTGGTTAAATGGCATTTTTCAGTGGGGCTGGGGACATTTCTGGAAAAACCTAGCATTTGAGTTGGTGAACTGAATGAAACAAATTACTCTCCCAGTTGGGCCAGCATCATGAACTGGGTCAGCGTTATGGTTTATGCATGGATGTTCTCCCAAAGCCTCATGTGTCGATCAAGGTGGGCCTGTCAGAGGTGGCTGAATCCAGAGTTTGTGATTTGCTCATTTTCTAGCACTGGTTTGGGGCTGTGAGTGCTGCACCCACACTGGGGCAGGTGGCCTGAATTGGCCATAAAAGAGGAAAAGAGACTTGCTCCTCCCTTCTACTATTGCTGCTTTTGCTGTCTTGCACCATCATGAACGGCTGCCCTCTGCCATGCTGCCTTGCCTTGGAGGCAATTGATTACAGGCTGAAACCTCCATGAGCTGCAAACTAAATAAACCTTTCCATCTTTAACTTTGGGAGCTGAATATTTTGGCTCAGGAAAGAGAAAAGTAACTAAGAGAGCTGAAGGCCTGAATAGAACAAAGACAGGAAGTCAGTCTGCCTGAGTCCTGAGCGAGGGCAGCAATCTTCTCCCCACAGTACTCCTGGTTCTTAGGCCTTCAAATTGGCCTGAACTTTGTAGATTATTGGATCTCAGTGTCTGAGGCCTTTGGACTCTAGCTTTTGGTCTCTAGCTCACAAATGCCAGACAGTAGGATGCTTTCGCCTCCATAATCATGTGAGCAATTTCTCCTAATAGTCACATATATGTAATATTCATATATATCTTATAGAAATATGTACTCATATATAAGTATTTATACACTTATAAATATATCACATATAATTATGTATCTATAATACAAATATTTAAACTCTGTATGTATATGTATCTTTTTCATTTCTCTAGTGAACACCAACCAAAGGAAAAAAATTTATTTACACATATAACATCTCTGATGGATGTATCCATTTTCCTTCACATTAAGCATTCTCCAACTTTCCAGACACCAACTGAATAGACAATTTAATTTTTACCAGAGTCAATACCTGTTTCCCCAAAATAAGACCTTAACCAGAATATCATCAGCCTTTAAAACTAAAGAGCAAAATTACCAGTCCATATCCTTGCCTTACCTGCCATTACAGAATAGTCACTGAGCAAGAGAATAGTAAGGAATAATCTTCTACATGATACTGGCCATCATCAAGTCAGGTCTACCCGTTCTATGCAGGTTACCCATCCTCCAGGTTATAGGCTTAGCAGCCCCACAAGATTACTTTCATTGTAAAAGTTCATTACAAGTACCAAGTTTTCTCTTGTATTTTTTGCCTATCAATCACATATCAGAGTTTTCCATAACCTCTGCTTATTACTGACTAACTGGGCCAGGAGTCCTTTGCTCAATCCAAATAGAAATCAAAAGTAGCTCAAATGTAGCTCCCTCTGTGTTAACAGCTTGCATCTCTGAGAAATGACCTTGAGAATTAAATTCTAGTTTCAACCCCATGGAAGCAGAATCTATTGTGCCCAAACTAAGTTCACTGAAATGAGAGAAAGAGATAGAGAGAGAAAGAGAAAGAGAGACAGAGAGAGAGAGAGACAGAGAGAGAGAGACAGAGAGAGAGAGAGACAGAGACAGAGACAGAGACAAAGACAGACAGACAGAGACAGAGAGGATGGGCCAACTAATGGAAAGGATGACTGGTGACATGTTCAGTGCTCTCTCTGCCTTGTTCTTCGCATCAACCAACTTTCTCTTTGTGGCCAAAACATCACCACAGTTAGCTGTGAGTCACATGCACCCAGCTACACTAAAGCTTTCTCTCCCAATCCTCAATTTGGAAACATCTGACTAGGTCACCAAGGCCATGGGCCACAGCGACAGCCCACACTGCAATCACGTGATCTCACACAGCACTTCCTGGAAGAAAGAAACTGTCCATGTAAAGCAGGCCTTCTCAACCATAGCACCACTGACAGTATAGGCTGAATAATTATCTGTCTTTTGGGGGCAAGGGAGTAGGATATTTAGCAATGCCTGACCTCTACTACTATTTGCCACTAGCATTCTCCTTCCCCTCAGTTGTGACAAAAGTGTCTCCTGACATTGCCAAATATCCATATTTGTTAGCTACTCGTCTATAAAAGGGATTCCTTGCTAAGCTTCAGTCACATGTACCATGTCTTACTGTATACCCAGCCTGTAGCAGACGTGACCATAGCAAATTCATAGTACCTATAACTAGTTCAGACCTGGATCCTAAGCTTTAATAGTGTCCACAGGCTTGCTGCCCGTATCTCAAACAACACACTCTCCAGCTAACTCAAATACTTCAGGCCCAAACCTAACTTTTTCTCCAAGACTAACCTTCCTTCCACATTTTCTGTCCTGATAAATGGTATCAGTCACTCATAGCAGTATTTTTGAATCCCTCACTAATTGCCTGCCATTACCATGTGTAAGGAGATAGATTCTGTTAACATCTTTTGTACTTTGTATTAGCTCCCTCCTATCCATTTGCAATTGCCATAGTTTTCTACTGGCCCCTTAATTTCTCCTCTTTATAATTTAACTTCCAAATTAACTTAGAATTTCCATTTTCTAAACACAGATCTTATCATAATGTTCCATGCTTAAAATCAATAGATTTTAGGGCCAGTGAGATAGCTCAGCAGACTAAGCTCCTGCTTTGGTAAGTTCAGGGACCTGAAAGTATCCTCTTAAGTTTTTCTCTTAAGGCAATTTCTTGACTGTGGGTCTTAACATCGTGACAACAACTTCATGAGAAATAAATCCAAGACCACAGCCACACAGATAATCAGCTACAGAGCTCCTGACAGAAAAACTGGGAGATACATTTTTTTTTAAGTTTGATCTTTTAAGTTACCAAATTTGGAGATAATTTTCTGCAGAGAGGTAGCTATATCCACATAGTTCACATACCACCTCTACGTAACTAAAGTTCTAGGCTCTGGATCCAAGTTCACAGCACTTACTCTAAGTCCATCTCATCTGGGTTTGAAGGATATCTGTGACCTGTCTTTTATTTCCTCAGTTTCTTTTTCAGAAGCAGCCATAATAATCTGTTAAAGAATGTTTTGAGTGGATTATCTAATTGATGCTCACAGAGTAATATAAAGGGGAAGCATCTAAAACTGCCTTATGTTTAATATGGTTATGTTTCAAGAGGGAAATTGAGAGAAAACCGAAGACATCTCCTTTGACATTCAGACTTTTACCTTCCTGAATCTATCAGAGTGTACACAATCAGATGTGGATATGAACAGAGAATATAATTCCATTTTTTACACTCTTCTAGGAATATAATGTTGATTTCATAAAGACTAATTTCTTTTTTTTCACATTAAAATGTTTATATCTTGTCCTAAAAAATTATATTCACGGACTGCCCAGAGATGATTTCAACAGTCTTCAGACTCTTGGAAAATTTAAATTATCATAGCAAGTTGAAGATAAAACTTTCACAATCTTCACCAGACATCCTTGTCACTTGTGCTCCCACGTGGCAGTAAGCTAACAGCAGTTGGCTTCAAGCATCCATCTTCCACCGAGCGATGTCCAGCCTCCGCCACGTTGTGCACCCGGGCCGGCCGCTGCACTCTGCATGTCTACGGCACTTGCTTCACCCCCTGTCCCCCAGGCAGGGCAGCAGGGCCAGCGGCACGGTGGGGCCTTTCGGGCTCACGTGAGAGAAACCATCTCCGCTTAGTCTAAGACTACATGGCACCCACGACCACTAAAAGCAGCCCCTTTTTATCTCCCCATTTGTCTGGCAGGCAACGCAGGTCCCGCCCCGGGGCCAGGGCCGTCGCACTCCTCAGCCCTGCGCCCCAGCGTGGGAGGCCACGCGGCCAGAACCCCGGGGCCACCACGATCACTGCGACTCCCATCACCAACACTGCGGCGGAAGACGGAAAGCTCCCTTCGTAATTTCTTATAACTTCTTTTCCTTTTTCTTTCTTTTTCCAATTTTTTTAATGATAGATATGGTTTATTTAACTTTGAATATCAAGAACACAGCTGTTAATCAAAAGCAAATATTTAACTAACAACAATACTCTCCCACCTACTGTTTAATATTTTTTTCCAAACCAGTGGTTTAGGGGCCAGGGAGATGGCTCCGTAGAATAAGCACTTCTCTGGCAAGCTCAAGGGCCTGAGTTCAATCCCCAGTTTCACAAAAAAAAAAAAAAAAAAAGCCAAACAAATCAGTGGTTTACTTTTGCTACACTGAGGTAAAGGACCAGGCTGGCAATGACATATGCTTCCGTCTCGTCAATCCACACCAGTTCTGCATACACTCTTCCTTCCACATCTGTATAGTCAACATAGTATGTCTGTCTCAAGAAACGAGGTCCGTTGGAGGGGCAGGCAGCAGGCCCCATGTGGACTGCAGAGCTCCAGCACAGGAGGGCTTCCTGTGCTCGCCCAGAGAAGTCACATCCATGACAGAACAACCCTCTATGAAAGCATGAGAAATATTAGTTCTCCAAGCAAGGCCAGCTTTTCCAATAAGAGGAAAATGTTCACTGCTATTTTCAGAATGTATCACAGTAAGCTTCACATATCCATCTTTAATGCATCCTTTCAGGTCAGGAGGTTCATTTTTCCTCTATATCATTTGGAGGTCATCCACCCAAAATCAGTTTTTCTCCCTGTGTCAAAATCAGTGACAGTCCAATGGAGCTTTTGATTGTGATTAATGCCCACCAGACTGCTTCAGCCAGAGGCCAGGGAGACAGCTCAGCAGTTTAAGTGCCTGTCTGGCAAGCATCAGGTCTGGAGTTCAATTCTAAGACTGCTTTAGCCAGCCGAGTTGCTGCAGTCTTCCCATGCCTCCATTATTCCCAGCAGAAAATGAGCTGAGCTCCGACCTCAGCCAAGCTTGCTGCGAATATGCTATCTGTAGTAGGTGCAGATGGATCTACATGCTAAATTCAGGGCTTTTTTGATAGTTCAGAGCACAATTTGTATGCAGAGCCAGTTGTCCTGAATATCTTTGAGTAGCCAACAAAAAAATAATTCTCAACTTTTGGAGGCCTGCCGGTTAGTTCAGTTGCTTAAGTGCCTGCACATGCAAATGCAGTCAGGCGCAGGATACCATGGTTCAATCCCCACCTGCACTTGCATTACCACCCTTAAGGTAGCCTGAACCAGCCCCCCCAAAAAATCATTGTGAATATCTCTGAGTGAGGAATTGTACAGTTGTCTGCCTGATGCTGGTGGAGCCAAGAGTTACCTCCATCAAAGATGGGTTGAATGTGGACTTTGATTCACAAAGAGCAAAAGAAAGCCAATGAAGTGGACTGTCTGGTGCTGGTGGGAGAAGTGAAGGACAGGGTGGCTATCCTTGGGGTTGACACTGTGGCACAATCTGCCACGTAGCTGACAAACTTCTCTCAGCTGGTGCTACCAGAGTGTATGCTATCTTGACTCAGGGAATCTTTTCTGGCTCAGCCACTTTTTGCATCAACAAGGCATGCTTTGAAGCAGAAGTAGTCACCAATCTTCAGGAGGACAAGACAAAGCGCTGTTCCACAGTACAGGTGACTGGCATTTGCTTGATTCTAGCAGAAGCCATCAGAACTCACAATGGGGAATCTATTTCCCGCCTGTTCAGTCATGCCCCTTTATAACAGTAACTTCTGAAGCTCTTAAAACATAAAATCAACCCATCCCATCTTCTGTTGGTACTCGGTGACAAATCTGGAAGGCCCAGCTTGCTCCAGGCTAGTTTCGCACATCCAAAATCAGGTATATTAGCATTTACCCTAAATTGGGAAACGCCACACTGAGACTCACTGCTGGGGGTTCCTGCCTGCATTGACTCATTCTGCCTTGATGATTCTGTGAGCCTGCAGCTTTTTTTTCTTTTTCCAACTTTGCAGGCATGTGTGTGGTGGTCTGAACAATGACTCTGAGGACATTGAATTCATATTGTTTTGTTTGGTGAAGTTCTGTGTCATTTTTTTCTTTTATTTTATTATTCCATATTCCCTTTAAAAAATAAAAAGTAAAAAAGACAAGTTTCAACACTTTCTCCAGAGTTTATTCATTTTAAACCTTAATGTGGGGGGCAGGGAGATAGCTCTGCAGTCTAAGTGCCTGCCTGGCCAGCAAGGGACCTGGGTTTGATCACTGGCACCATAGGTTGTGCCACCGAAACTAGGCATGATCACCGGATTTGCAGGTAATCCCAGCGCTGGGGAGGCTGAAACAGGAGGATCGCTAGTCTGATCTGTGTAGTAAGACTCTAACAAATACATAAAATATTTTAAAAACTGTGTAGGAACAGCTGAAATATCCATTTAAAGAGAATTTTAATTTAATGATAGAAGGTAAAGGACATGTCTTGCATGGGGAAGCCCTAGGTTCAATCTCCAGCATAAGGTGTTGGGGGAATAGATAAAAATAAATGAACTATGGTTTACTTTTATCATGTAATATTATTAGCAACTTAAAAAATCAGAACATAGTAACATGGAACAATCTCAGTAGCTTGTATAAAAAAAGACACAGGCAAAACAAGTTCTGATTTGTGCTATCTGGAGTATGGGGACAGAAAAACTAAGCTGTGGTGACAGAAATCCGAGTAGCTGCTGCCTTCATTCAGCTTTCAAGGGTTTTGCTTGTTTTTTTTTTTTTTCCTTTGGCGGAACACAGGGATTGAACTCAGGCCCTTGCACTTGCCAGGGAAGTGCTTATTCCCCTGAGCCATCTCCCCAGCCCCTTGTTTTTCTTTTTGAAGGTGAGGTTGATTAAAAGCAGGCAAGAGAACTTTGGGAGATGATGGAGAATTTCTGTGACTTGATTTGAATGATGGCCATGTAATACTACTCCTGCTCATCTCACTTTCATCAGATTTTACCTCACTCTAAAAAAGAACTTTCTGCAAAGCAACAATCCACTCATATTTTCCTATTAGAAGGAAAATCACTGTTTCTGAAGAGCTAAATAAGGAATTCAGAACACCAAATAGGGCTTTTCTGTTACATAGTGAAACAAGGTATTCCCTGATGCTTTTCAGAAACTATCTTGGAGAAATATAACTGTTCTCTACTTGAACCACGATAAATACTCACCAATTCTTGCAAACTGTCTTCTCTCACATGCTGGACTTGGGGAGAAAAATCAACATTCCACACTCCTGGTCCCTGAGACCTTGCTGGGAGCAACCCAAAGAAAAAAGCCACAGGGCAGAGCCCCAGGAAACCAATAAACAGTGCTGCCCTGACTGCTTTGGAGGGTTCCCTGTGTGCCTCAAGGTCTGATAATCCCACAGGCCCAGAGGAGGAGGATCTTGGCACAGAAAGGAGACTAGAGGGAAAAGTTTATTGAAAGGCTTTCACATTTGCCATCTGAGGCTCCCCAAGCAGCAGATGTGAACTGCAGCTGGAACAGAAAGGAGCTGTTGACACCCTGCCCTTCGCCAAGACTGGGGAAGGGAAGCTGGTGTCCGGAGAACAGAGAAGCAGCAGCTGAAGACATGAACTGTGCTCCAGTTTGGGGTGGAGAAACCAGAAAAAGCAAAATCAGTTGAGTCAATGCAGCAGAAAGGCATCAAGTGCCAGGAAAATCATTTTGCCAAGAATCCCAGCATCTAGTAATTAAACCCAGACACCAAATTCCTCTCCAGGTCTTTAGTACACATTCTTCCAGTGCAACTCAGCTCACCATATAGGATCCATCTTTATTTCCATCATCAAATGTGGGGGTCTTTTTTCAGTCCTTTATTATTTTACCAAACACTCACATCCCCACTATCCCTTACTTTCCTAGAAATACACCTCTCTATCACCTCCAGGTGTCCCACCTCCCCCACCCACTAGGAGCAAGCCAGCTCAGCCTGTGATTTTTGGATCACTGCCCTCATTTGTAACACTTTCCTAACTCAACCCTCTAATCCCACTTAGATATTTCTGTGCCCCCCCCAGTTCCAAATACATTCTCTGACTGAAGTTTTACCACTTTATATTTTGGTTGTCTGTTGATATTCCTTTTTTACTGTGGATATTTCAAGTTAAAGACCAATATACTTTGTTACCAATTCAACTTTATTGCAAATATTTTGTTAATTAAGCTTCAAGGGCATCCAGTAAAATGGTGGAGTGGTGACAACAACTCAACCTCTCCAAGATTTGGAATCCAGACACTAGAAAACAACAACCTGGGAGAGAAGAAAGAGAAGATAAGTAGATCTCTAGGAAGTAGGAAGGATCCATGAGAAAAGAAATCAAACCTATAGAGAAAATGAAGAGACAAAACCCAATACAAAGAGGAGAAAGAGCTGTCTGCATTTCCTTCCTAGCTTCCAGCTCATGGTGCATGGGAAAGGGAGACCAAATCTGCAGAGAAAAAGCAAAAGCTGGGAATTCCAGAGGGCTTCAGCCAGGAGCCAGCAGAAGAATGAACTGGCTGACACTATGCCCTACAGGTAGAGTGAGGAATCTTGCTCCCAGGAATATCATTGCTAGGCAATAGCTGTTGAGTGGCTCCAGTCCAAGAGCTCCCTATACCCCTGGAGAGAGCCGTCGGTCAGTTGCCAGTCTGGGGCAGGGTTGATTGTGTGAGCCCAGGACTCAAAACAGCCCAGGACAGGGTCACTGTAGGGCTATCAGCATTGTAGTCCCACAGTAACTACCCAAGAGAGGCATGGGAGATAGCCACATGAGGGAGCAGGCTGAAAAGAGACTCTGAGAGGTTGAAGCTGAAGACCGTGGGCCCTGCACCCACAGCCAGAGGTCACACTCAGCCTGAGCTGCTCTGGACTTCAAAGGTGTGGCCTTGGCCCCTTCAACTTAAACATAGCCCCTGCACCCAGCACAAATCTAGGGACTGACAGTCTTCCTTACTGACCTGTGTGAGCAAGGGCATGTCTTGGCTTGGGCACTGTCCCAAACGTACAGGCCCCAGGAGAAGACTACATGCTCAAAATCATGAAGAAATTGGTTTCTTTTTCTTTTTACTTTCTGTCTTTGTGTGTGTATGTATGTGTGTGTGTGTGTGTCACTTTTTGTTTTGCATTTGTTTTCTTTCTCTTTTCTTTCTTCCATTCTTCTTTACCTGTTCACTGGAGTTTGGGGGAATTTTCCTTTCCTTTTTTTCTTGCTGTGTATAGCTTTCTCTTACATTTTTTCTCCTTTTCTTCATTTTTCCCTTTTCCTTCTTAATTTTCACTTATTTTTACTCCTGTATAATTTCTTTTATTCTCCTTTTTCTTTTACTTTCTATTACTTGTCAGTTTTTTCCCCTTAAACTTTGCCTTGCTTGATAAACATCTTCTACTCCCCGATATGATCCTTTGTACCTCTTCTCTCTATTTCTTCTCTTATATACTTTAATTTTTCTCTTGCATCCCTAACCCTATATATCTTCCAATCTTTATTAATCTTTAGACCGCTAAGTCTATAAAATTACTATTGAAGTCTTTTCCACCATTAGTGAACATACAGCTCACATTTAATACTTGCTAGGTATAAGACAACACCGGGACTATCTTAATGTTTACACCATAACTGTGGATTCTTCACTAGGTTTGAGGGTGGTACAGAATTTGTTCTTAAGGTATGTTAGTAATATCTAATTTGCTTTGGATGATGCTATTGTTGTTGATTTGTTTGAAATTATCAGGGTAACATAATTATGCTATTAATGGGTTTTCCCTATAAGCCTACACTCAGATTACCTTTGTGACATTTACAATGCTAGAGCATATTCCTAGAGAACTTGATGTTGGGCCAATTAACTTGCAACTTTTCCTCCCAAATTAACAAAGATGATCAGTTCTTGGGGCTGACAAAGGACTATAGTTAGCCACAACCAAAGTGCAACCTTGAAAACTGAAGTCTCTATGTGAGCAATAAAGTCCTTACATTACAATCATATACAAATCTCAGAAAAAACTAAATAAACAAAGAGCAGGTACATGAGAAGGCAAGGTAACAAAATGCCTCCCATAACTCCCAACTCCCCTCAAGTCAATCCAAGAACGTCAAGGGACAGACTAACAGAAGCCACAAACCTGAGTTATACAGAAGATATAACTAAACAGATATTGAATCATAACCAAAATGATCTAGACACTTTCAGAAGACACTAAGGATAATATAGATAAGCTAAAATTGATTTTTAAAAATGAATGACAAGTTTAGCAAATAAATTAGAGTCTATGAAAAAGTTTCAATCAAAAATTTAGGAGATTAAAAATTATATTGAAAGTATGGGAAGCAAAACGAACCAATATGAGGATAGAATTTCAGATCTAGAGCTAATGAAGCCTTCAAAGACTACTCAAAGACACCTTAAAACCAATAAGAGAACAAGAAAAATTAACCCTAGTTGACACAAAGAAGGCTAATATAAGAATAATCAAGGGCTAGCAAGATAGCTCAGGGGGCTAAGCACCTGCTTAGGCAAGCACAGAAACCAGGATTCGACCCCCAGAACATACCTTGCCAGTCCCGCCCCTGGTGCACCGAGCTAGTCACCAAGACAGGGTATGGTGGCACATACCTGTATTCCCAGTGCTGGGGAGGCTGAAAACAGGAAGGTCACTATGAGTCTGAGCTGCATATGAGACCCTGTACCAAATACATCAAATCAAAAAAATAAATAAATAAATAATAAAAAGAATTGAAATATGTAAATAATCAGGTAAGGACACAAATTCCATAGAACACCTATTCACAGAAATAATAGCATAAAGTTTCGCAACTATAAAGAAAGAAATATGCAGATAAACAAGACATATAAAATGCCAATCAACTATGAGCAAAAGAGGAACTTTCTGCACCACATCATATTAAAAACACCAGGGGACGGGGGGGGGGATGACATCCTGATCCCTGACTTAAAATTATTCTACAAAACTATTATGATAAAAATAAGCATGGTACTGGCAGAAAAACATACTCAAGGATCAATGAATGGAACAGACTAGAAGATGCACAAACAACTCAAGACATAATCAGCCTCTTTATCTTTGACAAAAGAGCCAAATATCTTCACTGGAAAAAAGACAGTCTCTTTCATAAATGCTGCTAGAAAAACTGCCTTTCCACATGCCAAAAACTAAAACTATACTTGTACCTTTCACCATGAACTAAACTAAAAGTAAAATGGATCAAAGATTTAAATATTAAAACAGAAACAGTAAACTAGCTGGAAAATAGAATACGTAGAACACTTGAAGGCATAGGTAAAACTAAAGGGCTTTATGAATAAAACCCTGATTGTACAGGAACTGTCGCAAAAAATCAATAGCTGGGATCTCATATTATTGTAAAGCTTTTCCACAGCAAAATAAACCTCCAACAGAGTAAAAATACAATACATATTATGGGAAAAAATATTGCCAGCTAATACTCAGATGAAGGGTTACTATGTAGAATATATAAACAACTCAAAAAACTCAAGACTCCCCCCTAAAATTTAAAGACTCGATAAAACAATGAGCCTCTGAAATGAATGGGTACTTTTCAGATGAAGTATCAGCAATAAATATACAGAAAAACATTAAAAATCACTGGTCATTTGAGAGACACAAAATAACCCTGAAATTCCATCTCACTCTAAAAAGAATGGCTATTACCAAGAAATCAACCAATAATAAATGCTGGCATAGATGTACAGGAAAAGGAAACCTTCTATGCTGTTAGTGGAGGTACAGACTGGTACAACAACCGTAGAAATCAGTGTGGAAAGTCCTCAAAAAACTATAACTAGAGAATTCAACCCAGCTGTTCCTCTTCTTGATTTCTTCCCAAGGAATTAAAAGAATCATACTACTCTGATATCTACACACCCTTGATTGTAGCAGCACAGTTTGTAATAGCTAAATCTTGGAAACAGCCCAAATTGCCTTCAACCAGTGAGTAAATGGATAAAGAAGCTATTTTTTTAAATATACAATGGAGTACTACTCATCTATAAAGAATGATAACTAAGATATTTCTAGGTAAATGGATGCACCTTGCCCCATACTCTTAAGTAAATAAATTAGACACCCATGTTTAAATACTACAGTGTTTCTCTGGTGTGAGAAACCAAAAGTGTAAATAAGAACTAAAATGTTTTATCAATATTGTGAAGTGGGAAGAAAAAAATTCAAATGGAAATGGGAACTAGGGAGGTGGAAGTGGGAAAGGATGATCAGGAAAAAAATAAACCGTGAGAAAAGAAGCAAAAATGGAAATAAAGCTTTCGTAAATAAGGAGAGGAAGAAGGACTAAAGGTGCTGTGACAAATGTGCCTACTTCAGTGAGTCACCTTCACAGGCCAAATGCAGGGAGAAGCAAGTTTGTAGGAGCTTGCAGTAGGCACCGAGTACGTGAGCAAGCACTGATGCCAATGGGCAGGAGGGGAGAATATTTATACAGTTCCAGTTCTGAGTCTAGCTTTGGGGCTAAGGGAGTGATTTAAGTTTTCTTCTGATACGATTTAGTGCAGCAACAGAAATACTCCTACAAAGTATGGGATTAGCTTGTGACAAAGAAATAAAGGTGTTTAACATTTTACATGGAGAACAAGCACTCTTATGACAATGTATGAGACACTTCCAGGTCCTAGTCTTGGTCTAAGAAGCCAATATTTGTAATCCCAAAGTTACGTTATTGGAATCCCATCAAATGGATTCCAATCTACCACTTACAATGCAACCCACGGCAAAAATGAAGACACTAAATTATATCTTC
>NDGN011414421.1:0-12441 GCA_002564285.1 Tympanoctomys barrerae
TATATATATATATATATTAGCACTCAGGGGT
This sequence comes from Tympanoctomys barrerae, assembly GCA_002564285.1. Lineage (NCBI taxonomy): Eukaryota > Metazoa > Chordata > Mammalia > Rodentia > Octodontidae > Tympanoctomys > Tympanoctomys barrerae. Next base: position 32 of record NDGN011414421.1, read on the forward strand.
AGAACACTTGCCCCTAGGTTCCTTCCCAGCATGGGGCCTGAACTGCAGGCTGAGAAACCAGGAGCAAATGATCTCTGATAGAATACACTGGGAGGCCAGACTGGGAAAATGATGGCAACTACCTACTGTGCAGGTGGGCAAGACAGCCAGGTGTTTTCTGACAGACAGATCTGAGGTGGTTGTGTGTGTGTGTGTGTGTGTGTGTGTGTGGTACCGGGGATTGAACTCAAGGCCTTGTGCTTGCCAAGCAAGCACTTATTCTACTGAGCTATCTTCCTGGCCCCAGATCTGAGTTTAAATTCTATTTTTTATATCAACTGCATTGGGTCACTCATGCTATCTCTCCAAGTCAGATTTCTTTAAAGCAGAATAACAAAAACAACAACAAAATCTGTTATAAAGGTTGCATGAGAAAATGTATGTGAAGCCCTCCCTGCAGGGCTCGAGCTGGGCATGGTGGCACATGCCTATAATCTCAGAACTCAGGAGGCTAAGGCAGGAGGATTGTTGTGAGTTGGAGACCAGCCTGGGCTACATAAGTGAGTTCAAGACCAGTACACACTACAGAGACTCATGAGTGACATCCTCCTTCAAGCCAAAAAATAAAAAAAAAAGTAAAAATTTAAAAAAGGAGCTTGATTCATGACAAGCTTTAACAACTGTGTCTCTAAATAAGGAATACAGTTTCCTTCCCTGGTCCCATCAGAATCATGTGGTATGTGATTGACTTCTTCAGTCAGGATCCTAAAGGCTCTTACAAACATGTCTGGAGATCCTGGCCTTGCTGCGGAGTAGTGTGGTAGACTTTGAAAGGGTCTCCAGTTTTAGGAAGCAGATGACCCTCTGTGGGTGCCTAATCAACCTGTGTTCCACCCAGTATTATGGGCTGGGCCCTGTCCTGGGTGAAAGGATTGTGACCCCAAGAGACTAGAAGATAAGGAACTATGTTGGGGTCTACCCTGGCCTGGAAGAATCAGGGGCAGGACAAAGCCAAGGGCTAAGCCTTTGTGTAAGGCCCTTGTGTGTGAGTGCTGATGCTACAACGCAAGGCCTCGTGTATGCTAAGCACATGCCATACCACTAAGCTATATCCCCAGCTGCAACCTTAGGGTTCTGGAACCTTGACTTTCCTACCTGGGGTTGTATGGCCTTGAATGAGTCCACTGGGGGCGTGACAGGCTTTAAAGTACCTGGGGAATACAAAAGCAGCAGTTGGGGCAAAGGGAGATGACTGACTGTGAAACGAGGCTGGAGGAGGAATAAGGCAAGGCGGCATCCCCTGGGGCTTCCTTGCAGGGCAAGGCAGAAGTGGGACATTCCAGCCTAGATAATAGCCCAGAGGCCCAGCATCTGGGGCCTCTTCCCAGGATATGCCTATCCTGCCTGGGCTTAGGGTCTGAGCAGAGGAACAGGAAGGAGATGAGGAGGGAGGATAGAGGGAAGAACAGAAGGAATGGACCTCTGGCAGCCCTGGGCTCCCACCAGCTGAGCCATTCCCAGCTGTGTGACACTGAGCTACACACGTATCCTGAGCCTCCTTTGCCTTCTCCATGGCAGGGAACCCATAATGTTGTCTGCCTTTCCCCAGTGGCTAGTTGGCAGAATCTTGGAAGAGTGAGTTGGGATTTAAGTGCCTGTAGGGACACCCCAAATTAAGGAGATGCTTCTGGGAACTGAAGGAAGTGATTAAGTGCACAGAGGACTATCTGGTTCCCAGAGTCCTTTCCCCCGGGGAGAAACCCACAGAATGTGGGCCTGCAATAGTTTCTCCTCCAGAGGAAAGGAGTTTAGGGCCTTTGTTCTTGTGTAAGCAGTTGATGGCTCTGTGCTAGCAGCCCCATCTGGTGGCTAAAAGGAGAATTTATCACCATAAACGGTGTGGCAGCACACATGTCTGTAATTTCAGCGCTAGGGAGGCTGAGGCAAAAGGATTGCTATGAGTTGGTGGCCAGCCTGGGCCACATAGTTCAAGTGACCTACACAGTGAGATCCTGCCTAAAAATATATTCATCTTCAGAGTAACACCCACCCATTACCCCTGGAGTGGCATGTGCGCCTGATGGGCAGAATGGTAAGTGGACATACATATGGCGGGATGTCAAATTGATATCTTGGGAGAGGCTGAAAGATGAGCAGTAATGGATTCCAGCAGTATTCAGACCTCAATTATGAGCTAAGATAAGCCACCTCTGTGAAGGTGTTTTCTCCTCTGTAAAGTAGGGAGTCGAGACGTACTGCTTCCTAGGTCATAAGTCCTCAAAAGATACTTATTTAAACCAGTTAAGTATGGTCGACAATCCACAATGTGACCCCCACAGCGGTAATTCTTGGACAGTGCCAGGCCTAAAGAACATTCAGAAGTGACTGAATCACCAAAAATATGTCTGTTTTGACTTTCTCCACTTGGGATGCCTAAGACTCATTCTTTTCTTGGTGACACGGGGTCCCTGGAGACTGGGTAGGCAAAGTTGGGTCCTGAGTGGTAAAAGCTGGAAGCAGCAAGAAGTTGGGAGGGAGTATAGTAAGGGAGACTTTGGAATCAAAGGAAAAACTTGTGCAGTCTTTGGCGCTGGAGGAGCCACCAATGCACATCACAAGAGCATAGGGACATGAAAGGAGTTCCTATGGACAAATGTCCCCGAGGGAGGGTGAGAACAGGGAACTCATCCCCCCACCTAGCTTCCAGGCTGCTAGTAAGGAAAAGATTTCCTCACAGAGTGAGGACATGAAACCATAGCTTTAACAAGTGGCAACTGGAACAGCAGAGAAGAGCCGGAGGGCAGCCCAGCCAGGTGAATGTGGGAACTTCCTGCACATAGATATGAATTTCAGTTCCTGCTTTTGTAAGAGGGGTTCCTTGTGCCATTCTCACTAACATGGCACATGGTGCAAGTGGAAACCTGCGTACTGCTGCAGCAGGTGGACAGTGGGCAATTCAGAGAAAGTGAGGAGCAAGAGAAGCTTTCCCTTTTGTGTGTGAAAATCAGTGTGCGATCTCTCTCTTCCTCTCTCTTCTCTCTTTTGTTCTGCAGATGCGATCAGGTGCACACAGGGTAGTATGGCTGTACACTAGATTTTGCTCTATAGAAGAGAGGCTGTGGTGATTGAGGGAGCTCTCACAGTACCCAAAGAACTCATGAGAAGATAGCTGAAGTGTTAGAGAGGTCACAGAGCCAGCATAAAAGCTATCCACATGGGCTTTTTTATGTCAAGCCACCTTGAATCCTCAGAAAGGCTGAACTTGAGCTGTGAGCCTCTCTGGATGCAAAGGAATATGGCAGGGCAAGTTGACTGAGTGTTTTCTGTTCATGCTGGGATAAAGCCCCAATAACTTCAGGCAGCAAGTAGAGAGAATGAGGGGGAAGGGCTTAGGCTGGGACTGTGGACTTTGGAATTTCTCACAGCTTGTTCTAAATGGAATTAGTTCTTATATGAATAGTTAAGAAAAAGAAAATGTGGTGCATTATGGTCTTGAAGCATTTTCCTTTTTATGGCGGAGTAGGAAGTGTGCTGTCTATTTCCTTGTTACCCTGGCATAAGGGCTGGCCTGTGAGTGTCCAACGAATCTCAACAGTTCTTCAGGAGAATAGGAGCAACAGAAACAGCACAGAAAGATGAGGAACTCACACTTGTCCAGTCTAGGAGAAGGTATCCCAGTATCAGCACAATTGGCTGCTGTGTTTCAAGGTCGTCACACAGTAGCTCATGGGTCTTGCTCCTGAGCTGGGTTCCTATTCATCTAACTTCCCAAGTGTCCTTCGTAGCATTTTCTTCTCACCTTCTCTCCCACATTTGCTGGGCCCCCAAACATGGCAGATCTGAGTCACTAACCCCATTGACATCCTCAGGGCCTGACACAGCAGACAGGCTCTGGCAAGTTTCCTAACCTTTCTGAACCTCTATCTACTGGTAAAATCAGAGAGCTGACTACATCAGTGGTTCTCAAACTTGAGCATGAGCAAACCCAGAGGGTTTGTTGATGCATTATTTAGTAGTTCTAGGGAAGGATGTATATCTAATTTGCATCTCCAATACCTTTCCAGATACTATTGATGTTGGTGCTCCATGGGCCATACTTTGAGAACTATTGGGCTAGGTCAATTACACACCAAGTCTAATTGATTGGTAATGTCTACCTAATGCAATGTGTGAGGTTGAGAAGGATTAGCAATGTCTATCATGGGAATGATATCACAGGGAAAGTAACATGTATTTGTTCTCTCCTGACTAAATGATCTCCAAGGACTATTTGGAGCATTGTGAACCATAAAATTAAAAGGCCAGGCTTCGGACTCACCTCCATGGGGTCTGGGCGGCACCAGATCCGGATGAGACTATGGTTCCTCAGGGACTCATCCCCTGTGGCAATGCTGGTGATCACAGACTTGTCTAGCTGTGAATAAGATGAGAGTGGGAGAGTGAGGGCCATGTTCCTTATTACTTCCAGCCTCAACCCCATGCCTGGCTCTGTCCCCACCTGAATGATGAGCTTTGTGAAGGGCTCCGTGATGATTTTGAGAAGGTCAGGGGCATCACGGCCACCTCGGATATTGAAGGAGGCAACCACAAGTCCAGTGATGTGATGCAGGTACCCAGTGGCAGCCTCCAGGGGCAGTAGGACCAGAACGGATAGCCAGTTAAAGCAGTCGTGCACTGTGGCCCCCGCGAAGGCCCTGGGCAGGGAGGCCACGTTGCAGGGTAGGCTGGAGCCAGGGGGCACTCATCTGGGAGGATCCTAGCATGTGGGGCTGCCCTACCTCGATGAGCAAAAGCCCTACCCTCCTACCTTCTCCTTACCTCCTGAAGTCAGTTCTGTCCCCTGCCTGCATCAGGGCCACGATGGTATTGGTGACAGAGGTGCCAATGTTGGAGCCCATAATGATGGGGATGGCAGAGCTCACCTCCAGCACTGGTAGAAGAGGTGATTTCTTTAGTTTTGGTGTTTTTTTTTTTTTTTTAATTTTTTAAGACAGGATCTCACTCTGAAGCTCCAGGATCCTAGCCTGGCCTTGACCCTGGAGCCATCCTCCTGCCTCAGCCTCCTGAGTGCTGAGATTATGGGAATGTGCCACCACATCTGGCAAGTTGATTTTTTTTTTTAACCTAACTAGATGAGGGCCACTTGGCTTCAGCCACATAACACCTGCTAATCCCATGGTCCATGTGGCTAGGGTGAGTGTGTGCATGTGTGTGCATATGCTGCAAGGTCTTATGTCTCATACAAACACATATTTGTGCTTGTGTGTGTATACATGCGCACAAGTATACTGATTGGCTTTTTGTGTCAACTTCACTAGCCTATAGTGTTCAGTTATTCTAGTGAGCACAAGTCTGGGTGTTTCTGTGAAGTTATTTCATAGATGTGATTTCTACCTTTTGTTAGCTTTAAAGATGATTATGCTTGATGAAATAGGTGGCCCTCATTCAATGGGAAGAAAGGCCTTAAAAACAAAACCAAGGCTTCCCTGAGGAAGAAATTTCACATGCATGTGAGCGTGTGCGTGCATGTGTGTGTGTGTGAGAGAGAGAGACCAGGAATTGAACTTCCACTTCCCAAGCAGGCATTTATGCCACTGAGTTATCTCCCCAGCCCTCAGCATTGGCTTTGCCCAGGAATTCCCACCTGTTCTTCCAGATGGCCTGCTCTGTAAATTTCAGACTCTACTAGCCCATGCCACAATTGTGCAAAGAAATTTTTTGCAATAAATCATAATATAGACTCAGCTCTGCTTTAGAGGGCAGATGTTAGAGCCCTGCCCTTTGCCCTCAGCCCTCTCCCCCTTTCAGCCCTGCCCCTCATCCTACACCCTTCCCATGCTCTCCAGAACCATCCAGCACCCCAGGCTTTTGGCCTGGCCTACTCACAGCCAGAGGAGACCATGCTGACAATGATGGATGTTGAGGTGCTGGAGCTCTGCACCAGCACAGTTACCAGGATCCCCACCACCAGCCCTGCCACTGGGTTGGACAGGATGGCATTATCCTTAAAGATGTCTCCAGCCACCTTCCCTGGGGAACACAAGCCAGTGTCATCTGAGATCCTCCTAAAACTTCTTCCTGGCCTTCTCCAACTAGGCCCTACCTCCGGCCAGCTGAAAGGCTGAACTGAGCACATCCAGGGAGCAGACGAAGAAGTAGAGGAAAGTCAGCATCAGTGGTACCTTGAGAAACGTGGTGCAAGCCTGGCATATCTTCTGGACCAGTTTGGGCTCTGGAAGCAAGCCAGACATGAGCATAGCAGGCAGGAGACTGGGGCCATGACTGCCCTTTCCCCTGCTGCCCCCTGACCCAGGCAACCTGGCTTATGTTCCTCCTCCAACACCACCTTGGCAGGTAGTGGGTCATGGAGCTCCAAGACCTCTCCATAGGGGCATCCGTGCTCTGTGAGGGCCACTGGGCTCAGGCTGGGGAAAGCATAGGCGGTTGTCCCTGGGATCCTGTGCAGGACTGGGAAGGAGGTTGGTTAGGGGTTTCCAGAGGCCCCAGGGGCCCAGGGAGAAGGAGAGACAAGTGGAAGAGTGGGGAACTCACCAGGGATGTGGGCAACCATGGACAAGCATGGTCCAGGGTGTGGGATCAGCACTCACCCTGTGGGCTGGGCACATAGGCAAAGGCTGCCCCATGCATCACATGTTTTCCACGGACTGGAAGTGGGGAGACGGCAGGGCTCCCCAGCCTTTCTCCATAGGACATCATATTGGACACTGGTAGTGAAGCCTGCATGTCAGGATTGCAGCAACGCTGAATGACAATTGCTGTGTCATAAAACCTCCTGCCACACATATGCAGATGGCCATGCACAAATACCCATCCCACCCCTCTTCTCAGATACACTCAGAGATGCACACTCAGGTACTCAGACCCAATTTTCACATTAGTGTGTGTGTGTGTGTGTGTGTGTGTGTGTGTGTGTGTTATTGGATCTCAATCAAACCCAGGGCTTTTCATATGGTAGGCAAGTGATCCACTACTGATCTACATCCATATCTCTGCAAGTATTTCTTGCACATCTACTTTATCACAGGCTCTGGGCTTGATGATGGGCTACTGTAGTAATTAAAGACAGATATAGCCCATTGTCCCAAGGAAGTTCAAGGTTTATGGGAGAGACAGATATAAGTGAAATAATCTCTCAATGAGTGGGAAATGACAGTAATGGGGTTATGATAGATAAAGCTAGCACTAGAGTGTTCCATGATAAGGCATGGCCTCTTGGAGAAGGAAACTATGAAGCTGAGATGAACATGGTAAGTGGTTGGAGAAGAAGAGGGGCATGTTTGCAAAAGCCTTGTGGCTGGAGAGAGTCCAGATGCTCAGAAACTGAAATTGCCATGCATGCAGCTGGAGGCAGGCAGGGAACGAGCAAAATTGGAATGCACAGGCTACAGGTGTAGGCCAGGTAAGCCATGCACAAGGTTTCTCCACCCTGAGAGTAGGGAAGAGTCATGGGCACCTGCTGGCTGAGGACATACTTGGAGAAGGCTCCTCTGACCTGAATCCCCCTCACAATGCCCTTCTTTCCTCCATCTACCTCTTCAAATGGGCGATCGACAAACACTGGGAATCTTTTCCATGAATGAGGCTCAGATCAGGACTGGCCTTCCTTAGGTGCTCCCTGTACTGTCCCAGGAGCTCTTGGTTCTTGGGGTGGGGGGTGCCCCAACCTGCTCCAACCTGTTTCAGTGTCTCCCCACATTGTCCAAGAAGTCTGTGGCTACTGGGGTAGAGGAGTATGAATTCCAAATCCTGCAAAAGCAGCCCTTTCTGGTCTGGAGGAGTGAATCAGGCTGGGCTGTGATTAATATGTTAGAGGAAGCAGGAAGGGGAAGCACAGACAGAGACAGGGAGTGGGGTGATGGGCTGGCGAGCTTGGGATGTGGGGCCCTGGTCTCACCTTGAGGGTCTATGTTTCAGCTTCTGTATGGCAGCTCAGGGAAGACTCCAAGGGGTCTAAGGGGTAGCTGAGACCTTCTCTTTATACCTTCGGGTCAAGGGCAAAGTCCCTAGAACTCCAGCTAGCCTTCTTATGTTCCCCAATTAATTTCATCCTGAGATTCCTCTGAGTTAATTGCTAATCTTCAGCTTTGCAGGGGAGTCTGTGGCCAGGCTCTACCCTCCCCAACTTAGATGGTCAACCAGAACCATGATCCTGCCAGGGCAGGGCACATCCCTGCCCCCAAGCACAGAATCTTGCTTTCCTTTCATGGTACTACGAAGCTTGAGTTAGGGCCCAGATTCAGAGTAATGAGGAGACTTGACCTGGGATAGAAGGTCTTGTCAGATTAAATAATGGTGGATTCCATTTAAGACCTAGTTTAGACCTCCAAAATTGTGTGAATTTATATAGCCACTATTTCCAAAAGCAATTTTTTTTTCTTTTTTTTTTTTTTTTATGTGGGGCTGGTTCAGCCCTAGTGACAATGAAACTTTAGAACTGACCCGATCTTCTATCACAGTTCCTGGGAGCAATAAAGAAAATGGCTCTATTTTATCCCTGAAGATTTGCATATCACCTCCTCTGTTCATTTTATGACTACCCCTCCCCAAGTGCCTGTCTCCTTTTTTTGGTTGGTGATAGATTCTGTGTGTTCCCTGGATAATGACTCATACCCTGTCTGTGTACTTGGGCTCTGGACATGGCTTCCCTAAACTTCCTCTTGGTCCAGAAGCTTGTTGGTTGGGGTTATCTCACTGTGAGGAAAGGTACAGAGGAGGAGAAGCCATTTGGCAGGAAGCTGCCTCTGCACAGGCTATGTCAGAGGGGCCCTTGGCAGCAGCAGCTGGCTCTGTGTGTCTGAGCACATGGGGCTCCTCACCCTACCCTGAGTGAGCCTCTTTTGTGTTCCTGATCTTTACAAGCAGTGTGTGGTCCATCAGTGGGAGCCATACACCAGGCAGACATCCTGGAGGTTTATTTTGTTCCACTCACTCATCTCCAACTCTTTCTCCAATTTTCCTAATTTTATCTCTCTTTTCACCACCCAACGTCTCTGTGATACCTTCCTGGACCAATCCACTCTGGGCTGTCATTGCCTCTGTGGAATTGCAGTGACCTCCCAAGTGTCCTGCCCTGAAATTCATTCTCCATAGAAAGCAGCCAGTGATCTCTTTAAAATGCAAAGTTAATCATGTCACCCCTTTCTTTCTTTAAAAACATGTTAACTACTTGAATAAAGACCAGCATGCTTAGGGCTGGCCCAGTAGCTTAGTGGATTAAAGCTCCTGCAAGCAGGCTAGGGGCTGGGGGTTCAATCCCCTGGCCTGTCATGCCAGCCCCACCCCCAGGGCACATTGACACAGTGATTGAGACTGGGTGTGGTGGCACACACCTGTAATCCCAGCTCTTGGGAGGCTGTAAATAGGCAGATCACTATGAGTCTGATCTAGTAGTGAGACCCTGTACCAAAAAAAAAGGCATCAAGACCAGCACTGGCACAGCCTGGAAGGACCAATGCAATTTAGCTTCCTGCCCATGCCTCAGTCCTCAGACTGCCTGGGAAGTCACACCCCAATGAGAGTATGTATAATGAAGAGAGATTGGGCCCACAGCTGAGCCCAGAAGTGCACCTACATTTTACAGAGGGTAAAGCAGACAATCCAGCGAAGATGACCAAGAAAAATGTCCAGGGGTGAGGAGAAAAACCAGGAAGAAATGCAGGTGCCCTGGAACTCTGGGTTGACCAAGTTTTAAAAGAGACACGCTGATCAGCTGGGTCAAATGCTGCTGAGATGTCAAGTGATCTGAAGGAGGTAGAGACAGCCACTGCTGGTCGGGGTGGAATAGGTGGTGGTGATACACAGTGGTAACAGCACGGCCAGCGTGAATGTGAGAGGCTGACATATATTGGATTTCACAATGCCGGTGAAAATAATTTCTATGGCAGAATAGAGAGAGACTATCCCCAAGAACATGGGTGTGGAGTCAGGAACAGAGCAGGTTGTTGGCACAACCAGTTGATTTTGCAATTCTTGGTTAATATCCATTTGCTCTTTAAATATAGTTTCCTGAATGTGAATTTTCCAAAGGACTTGAAGTTTAAGTATAATCAAAGGCCAAAAAACCAATGTTCAAGACGGTTCTGCTATGAGCTGAGTTGTCTGTGGGAGGGGGAGGGAGATCTGGTTTATGATCCATTTGATCCCACAACAATGTTCCCCATCAGCGCAGTTTGAGAACCGGTGCCTCTTCTCACAGCATGGCACTAAGTCAGTGAACATACAATCCTCCATGGGTCAGCACAGGACTGCATTCTGGGAAGACGGCAGTGACCCTTATCTCAGCATTCAGACCACCAGGACGGCACATGCAAACATGCACCACAGATGCATTCCTTGCACACCAGTGGTCAGGGCCAGGGCTCTTATCCCTGCACTGGCAGATACAGCAGTAGGGCCACCAGCTTCCTCCCCCTGGGGAACAGAGCACACCCTGCCCTAGTTCTCTTGACTTAGTCCTCCCTTGGAGAGCTTGGTTTTCAATCTGAGCTGGCCAGGGAAGCTCAGTGCAAACAGCCTCGAGACATTATCTCATCTAAGTCCCATTTTGCAGATGGGGAAACCAAGGAACCATCTGATCCCAAGACTGGGATGGCTGACCTAAGGATGTGCCATTCTTTGGGTGACAACCACCCGTATAATTATTAATCCTCGTGCCCCAGGCACTGGTCACTCATTTACAGACAAGGGCAGAGTCTGTGTCCAAAAGAGCAGAGGCTGCTTTGAGCTTTTTGGAAATTGCCTCTTCCCTCCAGCTCCCTCCATCATGTGGCTCCAACTGTTGTCTTTCATGCTGGTCTCAGGGTCCAGCATGGAGAGTAAGGCTGTGGACAACATGGAGAGCATGCTACAGAAGTGGGAGTTCCAGGTTCTGGTATCTAGCTTCCAGACCCGAAATTCTGAGATCCAACTTTAGGTTTCAGGTCTCAGGTTCTGTGTTCTGGGCCTCAAGCTTAGCTCCAGGTTCTGGAATCTATACCCTAATTCTACTTCCAGCTAGGAGTTCCAGCCCCTGAATTCTAAATTCTTAGTTCCAAGCTCTGGATTCTGGGATCAGTTTTCTGAGTTCCAGTCTTTCAGATCTAGTTTCTGGCTTTGAGGTCAAGCTTGGAGTTCTGGTTCTAGGCATCGGACTCTGGGTTCATCTCCAATTCCAGATTCCTGGCTCCAGGTTCTGGAATTCAGGCATTTGGCTTCAGGATCTGCATTCTGGGCTTCAGACTCCAGCTCCAGGCTTTGGGTTCCAGAACTAAAGCTCCAGTTCTATGTTCACACGCTAGGTTTTGATCTGGATTCTAGGTTCGTTCAGCCCCTCAGCAATAGGGTAGCTACTTGGTGGTTCTCTGACTAGTGAGGTCATGCCCACCCACTCACTCACCTTTGCGGTCAGAATGTCATCCTGACATCCAGTACCCTAGGCTGGTCTGTGGTAGTTTTCTTTTTTGCTTTATGTTTCTGTTCCATCCTCAAGCCAATTCTTTGTAGACAAGTGCTAAGATGGTCACAGAGCTCCCCTTGCCCAAGGGAGGCACATTTATATTCCCAGCTCTTCCTGGGATGATGAAGGATAGGAATGGCACCCCCTGGAGTTGTTCACTTCAAGGGCTGTGTAGGATTCAATGTAGCCAACTGAGTGTATTCCTCCCCTCTCTGGGTCTTTGTTTCCCTGTGAAAGTGACCTTCAGCTGCCACAATCCTCAGAAGCCACAGTCACCTGACTAGCAAGCCAGGCCCCCTGCAAGGTGCACCTTGGCTGTCCCAGCTAGCAGTGACCTGCTGCTGTGTCAGCATAGTTTCAGCGGGGGGCCCCAAGTGAGCAGGCAGTGCCCCAACTGACCCCCCTCTGGCCCAGAACCAGGGTCCCAGTGTACCCTGTGTCCATCTCTTCTCCAGCCCTTGTGGGGAAAGACAAGAGATGAGGAGCAAAATTGTCTCTTAGAGCTTGGAGTCCTATGGGTTCAGGACTCACAGTTGTTCTCAGGAAGTTGTACCTGAATCTTAGTCTGCATCTTTCATAAAATTAGGTGCTAGGGTGTTTGTTTGTTTGTTTTTGAGACAAGTCTTGCTATATAGTTCAGGATCTTTGAATTCATTATGTAGCCCAGTGTGATCCTCCTGCCTCAAATAACAGTGCTTGGATTACAGGCATGCACCTTGATGCCCGGCTTACAATGGTATGTCTGAAAATTGGTTAACAAATAAGCCTGAGTGCTGGCAAAGTCCCACAGAAGCACCCATGCGTGATCCTGGATTAGTCACTTCCCTTCCTGCAAACCTGCTTTCATCCCACCTGCTTGTGTGTTGTGATAATGAAGATGGGATAAAAGATGCCTCACATCTATTTGGGGGAACTCAGTATATGTGAGTTCCTACCCTGTAGGAGCTGACTTCTTTTCTTTTCTTTTCTTTTCTTT
>NDGN011414425.1:0-12071 GCA_002564285.1 Tympanoctomys barrerae
AAAAAAAAAAAAAAGAAGGAATGGAAAATGAAAAAAGAGAATGCAGGGGAAATAGAAACAAAGTTTGTGTACATGAGGAGGGGGAAAAGGCCAGGAGAAGGGAGGTGAAAAGGGTAAAGATTTGAGATGTGTTATGTACAGGCACAAATTCCCTCTGGTGAATGTGATAACACGTGTGACAAATGTTAATAAAAAAGAATAAAATGTAAAAAGCATTTCTAGTTGCTAATAACATTAGTTTTTGTAGCATTCTATATTTTTTATCCATGTCTGAAATATTCTTGTTTGATGGGCATAACAGAAAAAGGAAATAAAAATATATCAAACTAATTTTAATATATGAAAGATGGCAAGGTGCATCCAGGGTCACTGATAAATCCAATGTTATATGGCACATGTTAGGTAGAACTGTCCTCTCATCGTTCCTTTTATTTTAAATGTGACAATCTTTTACTTTTTTCAATTCAGGGAAAACACCTGTTTTCCACCTTCCACCAGAAATTTCTGACTGTTTGCTATTTAACAAATCGGGAAAAGTGTTATTGCAGTTATCTTGCCTATGAGGGAGATACTGTTTCCTTTACTACCACAGAGGACATGAGTGTATGCTCACGTAACTTTGATAAGGAAGGGATCGCTTCATCATAGCCTTTATCTGTTTGTTTACATTTAAGGTCCCCAGTTGGCTATGAAAAGGAGATGGCCTGAAAAAAAAACACTTGAGTAATTATGATGTTCTTAGTGATTTGAAAATCTGTCTAACCGGTTTCCTATGCCATACCGGCCCCGCCTCTGGGTACACTGAGTCCTGGTGTGGTGGCCTGCAACTGAGTCTGGCCTGTAATCCCAGTGCTGGGGAGGATGAAACAGGAGGATCATTACAAGTCTGAGCTGCTGTGTAGTGAGACCCTGTACCACATACTTAAATTAAAAAAAAAAAAATCTATCTGGTCTCAAAGGTCTCATGGGAACTGGGCCCTTCTGTTGGGTGTTCTCAGTCATATGTCAGGGAAGCTGCATTCCTGTATGTTCCATCTGCAGGACCACAAATCCAAAGGGATCATTTTCACCACTCAGCTGCCTCAGCACAAAACTCTGGGCTGGTTTCTTCTTTTGACCAATACTATTGTAGTCACTGGTTAGAGATCCAAGCCAAGCATTTAATAGTTCGTTCTGGATTAGACAGGAAAGTCTGAACACCAGAAAATAAGATGGAAGGATTTAATAGCTTTTATTGCCAAGAAAACCCCGCATCTCCATGGCCTTTGGAGGTAAACAGAATGGCTTTCAAATTTTGTTCTCACTCAGTGTCATTGTGGATTTGAACAAGTTGTCTAAACTTGCTAAGCCTTAATCCATCTGGACAATGTTTGAAAACAAAGAAGCACACATTTTAAAGGGTTGTAGGTGAGGATTAAGTGAGAAAGCACAGGCAAAGCTTTGGTTCAATACCTGGCACATGGAGGAAAACAGAAAGACAAGACACCCACTTAATAATTCCCTTGTGCCTCTCATGTGATGACAAGCATGCCAGAGGCAGAAACTCACTCTGAAGGTCAGAGTACAGGGACTGCTGCTACTAAGTCTGAGTTATGTTAGAGGAAAAGGCAGTGCCATTTTTATTTTCATAAAGACAATTGTTTTAGTTACTTTTCTTGTTGCTGAGACAAAGTACCTGCACTCAGAGTTACAGGAGGGAAGGTTTATTTTGCTCATAGTTTGCAGAGATTTCAGTCCATAATTGGCTGGCTCTAAGACCAAGTGTCACGGCAGAGGGGCATCACAGAGGAGAACAGTTCACAGCAGGCAGGAGACAGCAGAGCAGTGAGGAAGCAGCAAGTGACGACACAGCAGGTCCAGCCTGCCTCTCCCTTTTATTTCATCCATGCTACCTGTCCTTTGGGTGGTGCCAGCCACACTCAGAGAGACCTTCCCTTTATCCACACCTAGAACTACTCCAAAGCAACGAGTGGACTAATTTAGTAACCACACACCCCTGATCCAGCCACCTCTGAAAACTCCACCTGTGAGCATAGGAAGCTTTGAGGGGACATCAGCGCAGAAACCGTACCACAGACTACCTATTAACACTTGTTTTGGAAATGGAATTTTTCTCCTTTGTAAAAATATAATCCCAAAGAATCAATATAAATTCTAGGCAATAGGAAGATTGTAGTATATCTCTGAACTGATGTGTCATTCTCCCTGTGCTGCTTTCTGCTTTGTACCTTTGGGTGTTTTTTTTAACTTCTTTAAAGTGAGAGCCCAGTGATTTCCAATACTTCAAAGTATCTATGGGTCTTATAAGTCTGCATAAACATTATTGACACCTCTATTTAAGTGACACACTTCATATTATCTAGGTAATTGTTCTCATTTTTTTAGTTGGGAACCCTGAAGTTAAGAGTTATCAAATATTTTGTCCAAGGTCACATGGCTGGTAGCATGCAAGGATGTTGGCTTAGGTGTGTCTGATTACTATAACTGAGCCCTCATCTTTTCATTGTGTAAGATTGTTTAATTATATAATGGTTAAGAAGTCAAAATAACCATTCTAGAAAATCAATTGCTAACTTATTGCATGTGATATACATTACTGGGTTCTATTTTTTTCTTCCAGTGTTTCCCTAGCTACATTCATAGCTCATGGCCAGATAAGCCATAAAACACTTTTATTAGGGGAATGTTATATGCATTTACCACTGTGCTCCAAAACTTAGCAAAGTGCTAGAATGTAGAATGAATACAGTCAGTATGTGTTTAACAGTTAGCATTCAGGATACAAATTTATTCATTGTTTTATTTAGAAATCATTTATTGTAAACATATGATAAGCAAGATATTCTAAAACACCTTTATTACCTTATAGGAGATTGTAATTCAGGGTGTATGGGTAGGACTTACATTTTAGTACTGTACAAAGTAGCATATTTTTGAGATGATCACCACTCTATTCAACCTTATAATGTAGGCTGGATGATAATCTAATTGTCTTTAGCATCCTTTCATAGTTGACTTATTTTCTTTTAACTCGTTTGTATTTATTTCCTCAGCTCAAGACTGTATTTTTATATGTTTGTTATCTAAAATATTGAGCAATTAAATTCTTTTGCTTGGTTAACTAAATCTCTCATATTTGTTCTTATCAAATATGAAGTAAACCTATTGTCAGTAGTATGATGTAATCTTTTTCGTCCACTGTATCAGGATTACCCATACAAAAAGAACCAGTAAGATTTTTTTCTTCTGTTTCAAGAAATTGGTACCTGTAGCGGAGGCTGGCAAGTTCAAAATGGTAGGGGAGGCCAGCAGGGTAGAAATGCTCAGGCAAGGGGACCGGGGAGATGGCTCAGTGGAATAAGCGCTTCCTTGGCAAGCGCAAGGGCCTGAGTTCAATCCCCGGTTCCGCAAAAAAAAAAAAGAAATGCTCAGGCAAGAGCAGATGCTACATTTTTTGGTGGAGAATTTCAATACTAATTTACTTTTAAAGCATTGAATGAGGCACATCCACAATTGTGGATAATCTTCTTTGAAGTAAACTGATTGTACATGTTAACTATGTCTAAAAAACCACCTTCTTACTGTTAATAGCTGGATTTGTATGAAACTCAATAACTGTACTATAGACTAGC
The DNA here is from genome assembly GCA_002564285.1 of Tympanoctomys barrerae. Taxonomy (NCBI): domain Eukaryota; kingdom Metazoa; phylum Chordata; class Mammalia; order Rodentia; family Octodontidae; genus Tympanoctomys; species Tympanoctomys barrerae. Next base: position 3,633 of record NDGN011414425.1, read on the forward strand.
CAAGATGACATGTAAGACTAACTTTCACAGTAACATCTATAGAAGAAAATTCTGAGATAATAGTCATTCTCCTTTGTTTAATCGTTCCTTTTCCCTCTCTGTCTTCCTCTTCCTCTCCCTCTTTTCTCCTTACACACTCTCTCTCTCCAGAGTAAATTTCAGGTGGAGGTTTTGAAAAATCTTGACAGTACCATAGAGTCCTGGGATTCAAAGTAATACTTTGATTCTAATAAAGAAGTAAAAATTGAGTCCTTCCAAGGTGTATTATACAAACACTTCTAGTACATTTATATTTCATAATACAAACTGAGAAAGCTATTACTTTTGAGACTTAATTTTTACCTGCTCCTGTCACTTCTTACTGAAGAACCAATCTTATACCAAATGGTTTATAGTTTTGCCTCTGTCACTTATCACTTGAAGCAGGCTTCCCTAAACCAAATGAAAAAGCTTTAAATTTAAAAAAAAATATTTTCTAATTCTTTTTCAAAGTAAGACTGATTACAGGTTTGCTGGTAAATTCAAGGTTAATTTCAAGTCTGCTTTAGTAAAATTTCTACATATCAATATATATTTCTCTAAATTCATATTTTGGTAATTTTACTTCAGATCATATTAGAGAGCTAATTCTTAGAAATCAAGTGTAGCTCACAGTTCTCTTGGGGAGAAAAATGAAGTTTTAGGTTTTAGATATAAAGATCCCTAAAAGATGTCATATCCCATGTAATCCAAAAACTGTACCTAATTTTCTGTGAATTCTGGAAATGAGTGGGCTGGAGAGTTTATATTTCATGGTTTCCAGTGCTTCATAAGTTTCTAATCCCTCTTCATTTTTGCTTTACTTAATGTTTAGCTCCTCAGCATAAATGATATCAGGTGCCTCTTCACTTACTTAGCAACAGCAGGAAAAATCATCTTTATTCACAGAAAGCATTAATTAGATAAGTAAATATTACTAAGAAATAAAAGCTGCATCTCTATGCATCTTGGAATTTGGATGAAATGTAGGGTTTTACATCATAACAATGCAAATAATCTGAAATAAAACAGTAACATCTAGCACCTCTTTCTTTATCTTTATTTTCTGTCTCTATTTTTCTGACTCTCTGTTCTCCTTTCTCTTTGCTCTGTATTTATAACTGTACTTTTACTTTCAATAACTGTACAGAAACTTCCTTCCATTTATTATATGGGACATCCTATTTCCCCTTCTGGTATTCTCTTTGGCACTTAAACCCTTCGTTTCTAATCTACTCTAAAGAAATTAATAATTTTTCATTAGAAACACAAGTATTATAATAAGAGAACAATAAGATATTAAACATAAACGATGCCTCATGTAAACAGCATAGGTATGTTGCAAATGAAAATAATACAGAAATATGAGTTGCAAACAGAAAAATGTGGAAGATCCAGGAAAGAGTGAAATAGTTCCTATTCCATGGAAAACTACTGCTGAACAAAAGAAGTAAGTTGTTTTTCTCTATCTTTCAGATAATCCATAGGCTGTTTACCTTCTTTTCCCTGTAATCTCCATATTTATTACTCAAAGGATTACTATAAACATTGCTATTAGGACTTATTGGTAAATTGATATTTTCATTTATTTAGCAAGAATATATACCATGAGGAATAGGAAATGGAAGTGCAAAAATGAGTAAGACATCTTGCCTTTAAAGATGTTACAGACCAATGACTATCCCTGAGATAAATTATACCAATATACATGGCCAGTATTATGATGACCCTGTGTTTGGAGAAAGATACTATGATAATCTGGAGCTTTTCACTAGCAATGCTTAGATATGGCTGAAGTGATGCGAATCACTTTGAAAAACAGCTATTTAATGAAATTGTACAGTTCAGTGCTGGGAAAATGTAGAATGCTGTTCTAATGATTTAAAGTAGGTGTTGATTAGGGGCAAAAACAGTTTGTGAGAATAGTGACGAATGATGAAAAAGTGACATACAAAATAAAAAGTGAAAGATAAGAGAAATTTCTTTCATTTACTCAGCGTACTGAAACATGTTCAGACTGTGGACAGCAATTTTCTCTGAAATACTAAGATTTTCTCATTTCCATCTTTGAGCATAAGAGCACTGAACAGAAAATGAGAAATTGGAGAATATGTAAGTGGTTCATTAGTGACTTGATGATTACCAGTTGTTATGTGAAGTCAGGATAAGGTGATTTACCTGATGCTGGGGTGATAGACAAAAAATAGAAATTTATCAAAACATTCATAAAGTGTTATTGATGATTTATTCTTTCAACTTGAGAATCTCTGCAAACCATAGCTTTGATTCTGATATATGATTCTATACATCTTAAACTTCCCTGCTCTAATGCATTAATGAAAGTAGAAAATAGGCTGCAGTTATTACTGAAGTATTAGTAAAGCATTACATTCCTGAAACATTAGCATATTACAAGTCTGTATAGAATATTTTGTAAAATTTTGAGATCTAAGACAAGCTCTTCTATTTTTGTGCTCTATATGTTCATGACTTTAACTTTGTGGTTTTATTACTTGACTCTTCAGAAATCAAACCACTTAATCTTTTAAGGGTGATTTTGAGGTATACAAATAGGAAGAGAAGTGTAGACTGATTCTTCACTCTTCTCTAGATTTGGCATTTGGTACTCCAGACAACAGAATACCACCAACAGTGAAAGTGTTTGTTTCCTCTCACATAATGGATGAGAGCCAATTTATGAGAGTAAAAAAAAAAATCCATTTATATTGCTTTTGTATCTCATGACTCCTCCCCACCCACATACAATGAGAGTGTATTAGATATCTAATCGGTCCTTGTTGAATAAGCATTACTCTTTTGGTATGGTCATGAGCCCTTGGAGATTTTTGTAAATGTTCTCCAGCTGGAGATTCTGAGGTATCAAAGGAAGACACTCATTTCGCCAATGGCATTCCTCTTATAATACAGCTAAAAGCGTGGTTTAGCTTTTGGGTAATCTGACTAAAGCATTTTAGTCAAACGTTTTCCTGGAACAGATTTGAACTGCTGTAATTAGAATATTTTTTTCTGTCATAACTATGTTCTACAGGCTGGGTTGTGAGTACATTTTTAATAAATGGAAAATTAAATTAATCCAGGCAGAGGCGATTCATCTTTGCAAAAGAACCTAGTGGAAATACAACACCATCCCACCTCAGAAACTGAATGAACAAATACTTATATGAGAGAAACAGAAACCACAGATAGCATAAAAAAGACTCTGAATTGTAAGAAACAGGAAGAATGTGAAAGGAAGGGGGTGGATGCTGACCACAAGAGGAATCACTCAAATCTCCCTTTACATGGTTTCCATGGAGATTGTCTGAAAGGGAAATGAGTGATGGAGGGCTTTTAGTTTCAAATTTTGATCAAAAAGAAAATCTGCCCTGCTGCAGATGGTCCCTGAAAAAAAAGAAAGAAAGTCAAAGAGAGGAGAAGGAAAGTCATTTAAGGGAGGAAATAACTTCAGTCTATTATTTCTGGTTGTTTCAGAGCGCACAGTATCTGACCTGAGGGCACATGGATGTCACTGAGGGTGGTGGATGATATAAGACTCTAGAGTATACAAATGGAAAGGAATTTTGACAAAATTTAGAAATTGGAGAGGCATGTTTAGAAAATGCTAGGTCAGTATCTCCTTCCTTCTTCATGTCAGGGATCACATCAAATAGATAAGCAAGTAAATTAACAACAATATTTTATCAAAATTATTATGGTAAATACTGTCAGTGTCTTATGTCATTGCAAGTCTTACCAAATATTTTTCTAAACTGAGTAGTAATGAATTTAGTTAGTAAATATATTCATATTAATGACACCCTGTCTTTTTTTTTTTACTTTGTGACTTAATTATGTGTTTTAAAAGTCAGAATGGCTTGCCTGTGTACGAGTCATTCGTGAAATTAATTTTACTCTCCTTGAGGCAACAAATTCACACATTTTTCAATGAAATATTGAGGGCCTACAATGAGTTTGTTATGTGTTTTACTTTAAAATTGTCTCTCCCAAAATTCCACATCACAATCTCAGTTGCAGATGTGGTTGTTGAAAATTCTCAACTCTGGGAAAGTTCTCACCTCATCCTTGTTGGACTTCATTTTCTTCATTTGGAAAATGTAGGTAATATTAGAATTTACTCTATGAGATTATTGTCAAAAGTCAGTGTGTTCAAATACATAAAACACAGGGAAACTTGCAACTCTTTGTTCTAACAATACAGGATCCTAGAGCACCATGGAAATTATGTACGAGCTCACTTCTGGAGCTTTCCATTGCTTTTCATTTCTTTTTTCTTTTTTTCTTTTTTTTTGGTTAGGACAAGCTGTATAAGGTGTACAAGGGCTCACTGTGTAGATCAGACTTGTAGTGATCCTCCTGTTCATAGCCTCCCAAGTGCTGGGATTACAGGTGTGCCGGCATGCCCAGTCTCAATCAGCACCTCAGAGTGCCCCTGGGGTAGGGACTGCACGGCAGGCCTGTGGATTGAACTCCAGTCCTCTGTGTCTGCCTAAGTAGACGTTTTAATCCACTGAGCTACTTTGTGCTTTTCATTTTGGATTGAAGGGTTTGGAGCATAAAGTGTTCTGTAGCACTTCAGGAAATGCAGTTAACACTCAATAATTGAAAGGAGTTTCTTTCTGCTGTAGCTATCACCCACCTTATACATTTTCATAACAATAAAATAATAATGGTGCCTAGTTGCATCAAATGTAGGCTGAAAGCTTCCAGTTTCTTTAATTCTGTTGTCTCATTGAGATTTAATATACAAGCTGCTACAGTATGTACATTCTGTGTTGTTTTGAAGTTTACCCAAATAAATTCATCAGATTCATTTCCCACAATAATTCCTTTACCCAGTACTGTTGATACTTGCCAATTTACTAAGTACCTATGTTCAGAACACTAGTAATTAATGATCATTGCTTTATTTATGATTTTCCAATTTATATATCCACGTATTCTTATTATAGCTATTCTCTCTGTCCATTCTTCTTTTGATCTACCCATTCTGTTTTTATATGCTATTGCAAAAACACATTGTAGGTAGTTTCCTTACTTCTTTTCAAAAATTATTTTCTAATTCATTTGATTTATCTTTGTGAGTTCAATACTAATTGAAGAGTATATTATAGGAACTTATTATTTTAGTTTTATGTCAACATACAATCCAAATTCCACTATGTGACATTCATGGATTGCAAGCTCTTGTTCTTGTTTTGGCTCGAACTCCTATCACTTCATTATGTCTCTAGGGTTACTTCTTTGAGAAATGATTTCCCTATCATGGAAGCTGCTCTGCCTCTTAGCTTCTCATTTAGTTTTTGAGAAGAAAAAAAAATCAACATTGCACTCTAACTGCTTCTAGTGTCTTGTTTCTAAATTTCAGTAACAAGTTGTCATGTGACAGAGACTATGCTTTTCTTTTAAACTGTGTATCCCTCCTTCAATTCACAGCAACTATTTATGCAATGAATATGAATTTGACTGATTTTTATTATAATTCTTAATCTTGCAGTCTATAGATCCATGAAAAGAATTCAATGTGTCTATGAATACTGATCTGGGAAAACTGTCTTCATTCTATTATTTTTTAATTGAAAATTTGTATTTCCTTCAGTTTTGAATAAGAATCTCAACAGTATTTTAAAAATCTTATAATGTTGTTAATGATACTAAGCAAAAGTATTTTTGTATCATTTCATAATTGATATTGCATCTTAAAATATAATTAATGTTCCTTCTAATTTCTAAATTTTAAGGAATGAACTTATTGTTCAGTCTTATTTAATAAATTAATAATAATGACTTAAAACTGAAAATATAATGCTGATTTTCAAGGCACTTTTACAAGTAGCTTATTTGCTGAGTTTCAAAATAATTACTTTCATTTATAGTTCTATTTCTTTTGTTTCATGCTTTTAAAAAAACTAGTCCAATAAGAGATTTATAGATTTCACCATACTGTTAAAAAGGTCCATGGTATAAAAAGTTACAAACTCCTGCGTTGAAATACTGGAAGAATCATTAAGTACTTCCAATATGACTAGAGACTATGAAGTCTTATATTAGTGGCTATATACCTATGGGTAAATGATTTAAAATTTAAATTTATGCAAATTTTATTTTGAAATTATTTGTTAAAAAGTATGGCTATTCCTTGTGATCAGCCTTTGGAATAAAAGATGCTCTGACAAGCATTATCTGTATGCTTGTTACACAGTAAATGTCCATTACTATTACTTTTTAACTGTTTCTTATAAGGTGAAAGTCAGAAGGATGCATATTTAGGTTCTAGCCAGCAGAAGAGCAATGTATAAAGAAATTCCCCCGCTACTTCATGCCTAGGACTGAGGGATACATTCCTTTCACTCCAGTACACTTTAGAAACCTGATCATGACCACACCCACCTGCCAGGAGGAGAGAACAATTTGGGCAGAACATCCAGCATTCTTCATCCTTTTTGTAAAAAGACAACTTGCCATTTACAAAGCACTTACATACATATTTATTTATTTTTAACCCAGCAAGCTAAAACTACAATTAACTACAGTTTATTGCATACTCTTTTAAAGTAAAATATATCTATAACCAGTTACTGAAAAATTTACGCTACATATTTTAGTGGATAAAAATTACTGTGACTAACAGATCTTTTTCTCTAAGAAATTCCATAGGAGGTAGAAATTGAGAAAATTAATACTAGTTTAAACAAACAATATTAGGCACATAAATAACTTTCTCTATAACTAGTTATCCAGTAAAGGATGGAGATATAAGTATTAAAATAATTTATACAGTGCTAGGTTGACTGTAAAATTGTTTCAAGAGGAATTTATGGCAAAGAATGATGTAAGATTTTAAAGAAATAAGATTTAGAATGCATATAAAAATGTCATTATTCAATAATAGGAAAAATGCTACCCCATCCCCCAAAACAATATTGGAGACCAGTAGACTCTTGTATAGTACTAAAGTTTATTAAGAGAATAAAAATAGATTAAAATTTGTGAGGTTTACTTATGAAATACTTAATCTTCTCTTTGGATTTTCATGAAATGTTTAATTAATAGCAAATGAGTAGCAGATAGGTCATTTGGAATAAACAAAATTGGTTTTTAGTTGAGTAATTTGAGTCAAATAGACAATTGCTGCTACTAGCAACAGTGATTGCAAATAGTAGTATTGAGATGGACACTTCATCAATAGAAGGGTTTCACATTGAAATTATCTGTTCATATTACTTGCCTTGCCCAAAGTTTAAACATCTTGAGATAGACACATCTAATTCTCTGGTAAATGTTCATGTTTTATTTTTATAGGCAAATATATTACTAAGAATGGCTATCTGACCATGGCGTACATTTTCCATATTCTACTAAGGACTTCTAAAACCTGGGTTTAGTTCTGTCAATAGACTACAATCTGAAATTACCATGCAGTCTCTAGGCTTAGCCCACAGAAACTCTGTATGGTTACCTATATTCTCTTTCTGAATCTGCCAGCTGGATATGGATAGACAGGATGACATATAGGCAATATTAAGGGGAAGGCAGTCCTCAACTTCCTGGTAAAGAACAGGATTTTTCTTGCATCCCAAAATGAAAATAAAAATGGACTTTATATATCTGAAAAATAAGTTTTTATTATGTTTAATCCATGAGACTTTAGCATCTCTCTGTTAATTTAGACAACACTCATGTACTTGGTATAAGAAACCATTAATCTTTTAATAAGCATAAGTTGTTCTGATTATTACACACATATGATAAATCCTTGTATAAAGCTTAAACTATACTAATTGATTTCAAAAGAGAATGTTAAGAATCCTTTTTGAATTTTATTGTAGTTAAAGTTTGCAAACTTTTGTGTCTAAATATATTGTTATTCAATAAGCTTCTCTCCTGGAGTGTTAACAACCAAAAATTAGAGAAAAAGGTGAGCTGCAAGGACAGTCAACATTTTGGCTCTAGCCTTTCAAGGTCAGTGAAGACTCGGGACACAGGAGAACCTGTACTGTGTAACATCATGTAACTCAGTTGTGTCCCAAATTTTCTGATCAAGGAGATTATGGGGGCCATAGAGGAAAGTGATCGATGATGTAGAGTGTGCCTAAGGAGAGTCACATGGAGAAAACCATTCTCTCAGGCTTTCACAGAGAGCAAAATGTTCAAGCGATGGCTGTGACTCATCCACATGGCTAACACTGAAAAATGATCTACATACTATAGTACAGGGTTTCAGGATAAATCCTGAGGGGACTTGACTGACTTTATCAGATACAAAAGATACATTTCTTTGTAATATAAGTCTTGCTTTATCTTGGGCTTAACCACCCAGTAGAAAAGTATAAAAATGAAGTATAAAAAGTAAAGCCATATTATTATGCTGAGCTGTAAAAGGTTCAAGTCAACAACTTCTGG